>JAUMHR010000079.1:1646955-1664572 GCA_032361145.1 Enteromius fasciolatus
CGGAAGGATGAAAATGTTAATTTGAAACAAATACGCCAGTAAAATGTTTCAAATTCATATTCATGTTCAGTTTTTTTTCCTTATGTGGCAAGTAGCTGAGTAATAAGCGGGATAATGTACAGGCAGCCGGTAGTTATCGCGAAATAAGCCTCTTCAGCGTGATACAAGATCCTGATCACACTGTCGGGGCTTATTCCTGCGATAACTACCGGCTGCCTGTACATTATCCCTTACTTAGACACCTGTGAACACAGACTGTCACTTAATATATTTGTAGCACAAGCTGAGACACGCAAAACACACACTCCAAAGGCTTATCACCTTGACATGATAAATGTCTCTCCTCCTCGTCCCACACCAGAGAAAGCTTTTATTGATTTCTATTTTGGTTGCCAAGCAAGATACTGTACAACATAACTACATAAATTAATGACGAATACCTTGAATATAATAATATCATCATTATTGTTATTTTGAAAATATTGTTTTGTGTACAGTAGTAATATATTTCTGCTGTAATTTAAACCAGACTTTTATTCTAAAATTGCTGTGAAGATTTTTCAGTTTCATTGTATTTGATGGTAGTTCTGCTCTATATACACAGTGGAAAGCAGCTGAAGTGACTCACAGCAGCTCTGGAGAGGAAGTTCATGTCCTTGTATGTTATAGTTGAGTGTGTTTGCATTTGTGAATCAGATTCATTGACACAGCGCCATTCATTCACATGTACAGAACACGCAGACTTGTGGCGCTAGGCACTGAATGCTGCTTTCAAGTTTTTTCTGTGGTGTGGTAGATTAATCCATGTCTATTAAAAATGTCCAGAGCTTATTACCATTATCAATATTGCTATTGTGATCTCGATGTGAGAATCGGAGACATCTGAGACAAGACTGTGCAAGATTACGGAGGTCTTTTCTCAGGAAAAACATCCAATTTGATTTTTTCATTTCATATAATGCCCATTGTCTCAGAGACAGACTGAATAGGTTTTCCTTTCCTCCAGGATCACGTTAAACTGTGAATGCCGCTCTTCATATTGCCCTGGTGATACGTGTGGGTACATCACACTCATTGTCTCTCTCCGCACTCCTCTTTCTCACCCTCATCTCTCTTGTGTTTCTGTGTGAAGACAGCGTTTCTCTTTGACATCTGGACAGATTTACAAATGTGCAACACTGCTGCTTCTGTCAGGAACAGGCCTGCTCGGACCTGCTCACATGGAGCTGCTGTTGGCACCACTTAAGTGTTCACGCCAACAATTTTTTTGTGTAGACATAAATTAAAGGAGACAACAGCGTTGCATGCAGCCATCCAGGCCAAAATTAGCTGAAGTGTTGGGGTAATGTTACAGCACTGCGAAAAAAGACAGTTGTCCTCGAGAGGTTTATTTTGTTTCTCAGAGATACAGATGGATCTACGATTCTTATTGCGTATCTTTCAGTGAAGCACGGTTTTATGATCAGTATTAAATCACCTACAGTATCAAAGGCCAAAATAAAGCCCAAATACGGCGCGCAGAAGGTAGATCAAACTGCTTTCATTGATTCAGCATGACTATTAAACACAGGACTATGAGAATACATGGTCTATCTGAGTTCTTTATATTATAATCTTCATTGTAATAAAGCCTATTTAGGAAGTTTATATTTATAATGCAATGCTAAGTTGTTAAATGTGGTATTTTGTGGGACAAGTTCATAAATGATTTTCATGTTTAAAAAATGTTTGACGCGTGTTGCATGTTATAAATGACTCAAACTCGCCAGGTAAAGGCTTGATGGTAAACAGAAGTGGGTTGAGATGAAGCAGCCTTTAGTACACAGAGTTCATTGAAACCTATGCGAACTGCTTTCATAATTGCAGAACAATTTCACCGGTTTGCAATGAAATCGGTTTGTGATTATGAAATAGCTTTTGTGGAGCTTGTCAGTGAACTACCGCTTCATTGTTAGTTTCCCAGCAGCATCCCTTCTTGCCACAAGCCTTGACTCGGTAACCCTGATCACAGAACCTTGCTTTAGTGAAAGGTACGCCCGACGTCACATTGGATTAATCATGCAGCCCTAGTAGAAATGTTGCTCCGACCTCCAGGAAGGAAGTGACAAGATTCTGTACAGTTATTTTCCACTTCATTTTGCAACATGGAAATAAGCTAACAAATACTATTAAAACTAATGTTAGTTTGCAATATAAACCAGCACAAGGAGCTGTTTTGTACAGGTAAAATAACTGGAAGGATGACAACAGAAGCCTCAAACATTCAGGTTACAAATAGATTCTTCTGCTCTGCATTAAAAGTAAGGTGGATAATCTTTCTTCCTGACTGCCTTATGTCAATCCATCTCGCTGGCTCATTCAGATGATTCAACTTGGCTATGTGATTCAGTTCTCCAGGCATCCTGCCAGGTTCAGGACCTTTCTTTTCACCTTGGTGTCAGGCAACGATGCCCCTGTTCTGAGTGTGGAGATTGTGGTCCTCTTGGTCAAGGGATTTTGGGATCAGGATCATGGTGTCTAAGAAAAGAGATGGGTTACGACCGATTCTGGATCCTGCACAAGCTCCCATTCAAGACGTTGATGTAGAAATGCATTCTTACACATGTTTTGAACCCAGGATTGGTTTGCAGCAATCAACCTGAAGAACAGTGAAGATTGTTATTTCGGATCCTGTCCTTCTGCAGACCTTGTCTTGCTGCATACTCACAAAAGTAGCAGAGTGTGCTCTTGACCTATGGGGCCAGGACATCCGGATCTTGTCAACTGGTCATTATTAGCTCTCTCGTGAGATGAGTTGTGCAAGCACAGGGATTGGGTGTTCAGGCAGCTCAGCCTGTTAGGACTTTGCAAAGGAGTTGGATTCGGCCATCATGATGGTACGAGTCATGATTGTTTGTGCTCAGTTGGTACTAGCCAGCCTGAAATTCATTCAGAGGAAAAGCAGTGGTTGTACTGAAACAAATTCAGAGGCTCCTGGGACATATGGCATCTGGCACACATTTGTGCTCCGCCTCTGTATCAAACAAACACGCCGCTGGACTTACTGGAGCCGGAGGACAGTGGAGGCGCCGTGTATAGTGGTTAATATTTGCGTTTGTGGCCGCAGCAACCCTGATTCTAATCTGGGTCATAGCATCCTTTTGCCGTTGGCCACTTCTTTGCCATCTCATCCATCCAAGGTGATGGACTGGAAATCAATTGGATATTCCCTGCACAGGTTCGAACCCTGCCAACTATGGGTTGCATTTGCCAATTGCACTTTAGTTTTCTATGCAGATAACTATGCCTTCCAAGACCTTTGCTCTAACTCCCGTAATGAGCAATCATCAAGCAAAAGTCAAAGCAGCTAGCTCAGTCGGTAGAGCATCAGACTTTTAATCTGAGGGTCCAGGGTTCAAGCCCCTGTTTGGGTGCAAGGCTGTCATGTTGTTAGCGGCCTCGGCTTGCTGTCAAACGCATGAATGGACGTGAAAGTCAAAGGAACATTTTGAGACAAAGAAAGTCATAAGTCATGAAATAGGATTGACTCAAAAAAGACATCAAAAACTGTGCCATCATCCAAAAGCACATCATCCTTGTATGCACAAATTAAGATACACTGATGGAACAGAAAACATTTTCTCAAACATGTCTGTATTTGTACCGCTGCACATGATGTTCTGGATTACACAGGCGCGTGTTGAAAGGCATTTGGTTGTGTATAATAAGAGACTTTTATTTGCTCCTTTTATCATCTTATATAATCCTGCGTTGCATTTGCATTATTTTGAAACTAACTTCAGCCACTACAGATCTAATTCTTTGAAAAGCAGTCCAACTGTAACTCTAAATGTCCTGTACTGCTATGGTGCTTGAGACAAGAATGTATTCATTACATTTACTGCTCCTTCCAGCTGGTCAAGAGGCTGAGACACCTTTGGAACATGTCTGGAGGTGATGAGATCCCAAACAGAAGTATGTTAAATGTACTGTACAAAATCCCTGACTGGCATCCAACACTGAGAATATCTTGGCTTTTGGTATTTCTGCAACAACTTCCTCAAGTGTTTTGAGCGGATAGTGTTCCCTTATTATTGCTCTATTTAGATCTTGAGAGCGTATGCAGAAACTGCTTTATTATTCTCACCACTCTGTGGGCTCAGTCTGTTTCTAATGGCACCTGTCTCTTTCAGACTTTTCCGTTCTCTTTCAGTGACTTCTTCAGGGCCTCTGGAACTTTGCTGAGAGGAAGAACCACTGGGTTTGTCCCAGCCCAGTCCTCCAAATCTCCAAATCCAAGTGCAATTAACCGTTTTTGTGTCATACATCCTCTTCTGTTGCATGATTCTCTGGCCAGAACTGCTCCTCTACAGCACGTCTTTGTATTGGCATTGAAGACTTTCCTTAAACAAGGGTGACATCTTGTGGCCTGATTATGCTACTAAATTACATTGTGATTTTCCCATGTTGTTTAAGCCAATCTTTTAGATCATGATATGGCATTACAGTCTGCTCCAGTGTCTCTCTTTACAGTCGGTTTCTGGTTGTTTACCAGGAGGGTTTCAGTCCTCTGTTTCAGTCCAGTTTGTTGTTCTCTCTTTTTCACTTCACCCTTCTCATTAATTCGGCACAGATCAGTTCAGTGACTTTCCATCTTTCAGATCCAGTCCATGTAGTCTGCGGGCTTCAGCTGATCCATCGATTAACATTATGGGTGAACTGAACTGCCCACACAATATAGGCTCACACATCATACATGAAAATATGTTTACTAGTCACGACAAAACCCTGGAAATGTGAAAAGGTTATATTAGAGATACAAAAATTCTACCAAGCAGTAACTTTATTTGTAGTGGCACCTGTCATGAGACTGTCCCAAAGCGACAGCGTATGAGCTGAAAATGTGTGGATCAGTTATCAATCACTAAATCGTTTCTCTTACTTTTCCTTCCTTAATCTTATAATTGTGGGCATTCATGGAATATTTGTGGAATAATAACACAATTTCAGTGGATGTTCATATGAATCAGTTTAGTATAACACCAGTTGTTGGATTTGGACATCACAATTAAAATTAAAATAAAAAAAAAGATTAATCAGTAAACCCTGCTCATTTTTTATAATTATCACTTTTTTCCTGTCGTTCTCTCAGGCTAACAGAAGACTTGATTCATACAGGTTTGTTAATAATCCTGGTTTTGTATAACAGATGAACGGATCTGTAATATTAGTAAAGTAAAGATACTGTAATATTTATTAAGAGAATGCAATATTTCTGCTCATGACATTGGATCTAATATTACTGAAGTCAGACGCCTTCTGATTGTTTTTCAAACACAATGCTATTGTATAAATGTCACCTGTGCTGGATTAAGAACAGAAGAATATCATGATCAAGCATCCCTCTTTACCTGCACTGACTCTAATTCTGTCCATCAAGTGTAAAATTTCAACGAACGCACTTAGACAACAGCAGATGTGTTGTGAGAGGAGAACTTGCTGCAGCGAGCCCTCTGCGGTGATAATGGTGTTGTTGTGATTTGCATCAGCCTGAGAGAGATCATGATTCAGCTGGCAGAGTGTGCTGGCATGGAGGAGCGTTTCAGAAGACCCTTTCCTCCTAAATCTCACTAATCACCCACACACGCAGTATTTACTGTATCTGTGGCACGGCAACAACTGAGGCAGGCTTCATTTATCAGCTCATGTTGCTAGGTTACATGCTGAGATGTGGGCTAGTGCGATGCATTCTGGACAGCAAGTGGACCGTAAGATCATGTGAGATTACCTTCTGAAACACTGCCGCATCCAGATCATTATACTGCCTTAACGAAGCCAGTGTACTGTTATTGTAGAGACGTGGTTTTTCAGAGTCCTGGAACTCCTGCCGGAGCTTTCAAGCTTCATCCTCAGATATGCCTTCAGTCTGTTCTGACATACACTGTAGTAAGGCCCTTTCACACTAAGAACGATATTTATAAGATAACCATCCACACCAACGCACGATACCGTTCAGTTTTTTTCATCTGCCGCTTTAGATGCTAGAGCTCTTTAAAGCAGAATGGATTCTGATTGTCAACATTTTTATCGTTCATCGGCTGTAAAGGTGATTCCAGTTATGTAGTTCTTCTGTCATTATCATTACAGCTCTGGTGTACAGAATTAAGGGATTGTTCACACTGAATGCACTTTTCCGTTCCACCTTTCTGTTTCCACTATTTTTCTATGTAAAGAGCACCGTCTCACGTCTTTTGCAGGATATCACTTTTTAAAAAACCTCCTTTTCCACTGCCCATGTTTCATGTTCTGTGTGAATGGCGTCTTGTGGTTAGCAGTACTCTTACTGTGAACGTGTTTTCCATTCAGAATAAGACATACAACTTCAAGTGCGTCTTCAAACGGCATGTAGTCGTCAGCGTCAAACTTTCAGGTGCATTCGAAGGTGATGAACCTTCCTAGTTACTTAGTTTGCCCTTAGAAAGTGTATAACGTGACATCATTCTTGACATAATGTAGGTTCTTCTCATTTGAAAAGCAACACACTCGACGTTACGCAAAAAACCTTTAGTTTTTTTATTGTGTTGCTGATTGCTGACCACTTGGAAGACCTGGAGGGCAAAACATCCATAGAAATGCAGCAAAAGCATCCTAAGAGTGTGTAAATCAGTAGATGTGGACAGCTGGAGGAGATGGAGTGCTCCAGAGGTGCTCTGAACAAACACTGAATCAGAACAAAGTTTGCTTTGCTGAACTTTTTAGGTTAGTTTGCCCCTAGAGAGAGATAAAACATGACATCACTCTTGGTATACTGTAGGTGTCTTCTCATATGAATAGCAGCGCACTCTTGTGATTAGACGTTATGCGCAAAACACTGCCTGTGCATGACTCATGGGTGGCGTTAAGCCGGATACATGTGACACACCTGAGAAACATCTGTGTTCTGACAGCTCTAGTATTGAGGAACTTCCGCGACATACATGTGGTGATACATGCCATTATACCAGTGAAAGCTGAAGCCAAACGCAAGTGTGTAATAATGCAAATGAGTCACTGCCGTTAAAGTGAAGGTCATTTAGTGAGCCGTCAGCAGCTGAAAGAAATGACCTTGTATTTGACACACTGAATTACAGGCACTGAACGAACAGAGCGCAGATAGAAAGAGAGAAACCGGATTAACAGATCTCTTTTGTTTGTCTCTCTCCTCTTCTGAGTCACGCGGAGCTCAGACTGAAGTGCAGTGACAGGAAGGAGCTTTTCAGTTTATTCGTTCTGCCCACTTCCTTTCGTATAGAACATCAGAATAACAAAGCCGAGATGTGGATGGATCCCAAGGGCATAACCGCAGGGCTCTGAAACCTGCGAGTAACTTAGGAAAAAGTATTAGCGCTGAGCTTGTCGTTGCTAAACATCAATGTCTCAGCTGATATACAACTTCATTATACTGGAGAGGTGACGTTTACAGATCGCCCAAGTAAACGATGGGACGATATGAGGAGCGCTCTGGAAAACATGAAATAAATCAGACTGAATGAATTGCAATAGAATGAATTCATTATATGAATCAAACATACGGAGCTAGGATCCAGTTGTGCTGTAGATGTAGCAGCTCCAATAAAGAGCAAATGCACAGCATGACTGGTACCTGACAGTATATATGATTATTGGCTTATTCGTTGGATCTGACACATTAAAGGGATGGTTTATTTCAAAATTAAAATGATCCTGTAGTTTACTCACCTTTAAAGCATCCTAGGTGTATGTGACAAATCCCCAGAAGAGGCCCCTTTTAGAGAATCCATGCGTTTTTGTACGATAAATATCCATATCTCAAACTTAATAAGCACTTTTCTCTCATGTCTGCTGACTGTGGAAACAGGAAACAGTCCCGGCGGATGATGTAAGATGTATGTGTCGCATGATTAGTGGCGATTAGTGAACTGAACAAAATACCAGTCATGAATTAGAAGCACAAACCGAGGATTTGTTTAGAAAAATGTAGGAGGATTTCGATATAAGCCAAGTGGAGACCTTTCCTTTGAAACTACATTTCCCAGAGGCTCACGCTCGATGCATACATCCGCCGGGACTGCTTCCGGTTTCCACAGACAGCTGGCCTGTGAGAAAAGTGGATATTTATCATGCAAAAAGGCATGGATTCACTAGAGGGAGCTTAATTCACCCCTCTGGAGCCGCGTGAGGGATGTTTAATTATGAAAACTTACACGTTATTTCACATCTTCTGAAGTGTAGCGGCTATCACCCGTTTAAACCCATTCAAAGGCTTGGATGGGTCTGGACCATTTTGATCATAAATCATAACTTTATCATAATTCGTCTGAAAGAAGAAAGTCACACACACCTTGTACTCTTCAAAGGTGAGTAAAATACAGGATAATTTTCATTTTTGTGTGAACTACCCCTTTAAGCAAATACGTTTGAGCTTTGCATGTTTAATCTGTTCATTCATATAGTGATCATATCTCTTAAACTGTTGCATATGAACTTTTTAAAGCTTGCAAATCTTGATTGCATGGACTATCAAAGATTATATAGTGCATATGAATCTGTTTACTCCATATGTGTCTGACAGCTGACACTTCATTATAGTTTTATAATATTGGAGAATTCACTGAAAACCCACAGAAATCTGCAGCAGGGAGCATTTTAGCAACACGCCAGTGAACTTTTCATTTTGAGAGGGTCTCCGCACACACATTTATTAACGCACTACAGTACATAATGTACTTCTTGTTATTTCTTTGACCTTTGGTGTCAGCTCAGTGTTGATGTGCTTTTGATTAATTAAAGCTCATCGTTAAGCTTTTGAGATAATAGTCGGGGAGAGAAAGGAGGGACATTCGTCTCTTTCCTCCCTCTTCATGTCTTCGAGTAGCCTGCTGCTGATGTACAGTAGTTCAGTTCCCCAACCAAAAAACCTGAGCTCAGGAAAACCCAGCTCACCTACCATAGGTAACACTTTACAATACGGTTCATTAGTTAACAACAACATAGACTAACTATGGTCAATACTTCTAAAGCATATAAGTTGTGTTTGTTAACAATAGTTCATGCACTGTGAACTAACATGAACGAACAATGAAGGACTGTCTTTTCATAAATACTGTAATACAGCGCAGCTTGATGAATCTCGTTACTCCACACTAAACAGAGCTGAGAGATCCAGCCTGAAGCGCTTGAGTTCAGTCAACAACACAAAGGACAACAGAAACACTGTGATCGATCTACAGTACACCATCATACACACTAAACTGCATCTAAACTGCTTAGATGATATCATTTAGGTAGACGAGTTATATATTTAAAAAAATGAATGGCATATAATTACAGTATTTTTTTGTGATTAAGCTACCATTTGTGCATTTATACTAAATGTATTTAGACTATTTTCATACAAATACCTAATATGTGTTACATCTACACCAGGCTCCACCCTCACCTCCACACAGTACTGACCTGCCACACCTGTGCACACATCTGATTGCAATCACCACCACCACCACATTGAAGCACCACTCACTCCCTCAGTCAACGTCCGAGCTCGTTGATCGTAAGTGGACTCTTTCAACACATGCTGACTGTTGTACTTACCCGTATCTCTTGCCTGTTGCTCTTCAGTGTGAATCTCCTCGTCCTCTCCTGGTCCCCTCGTCTTCGTCTCCTGGAATTGTGGTGTGTGGTCGTGGTCTTCCGTGTGTGTGCTTCTCATCGGATCCCAGCCTGTTATAGACGAAAAGAGACATTTCAGTTATCCTTTGAAGAGTTGATGATTATTATTCCCGTTTTGAACCTACCTGATTTCAGTTCTCTTTATCATCCTGTGAATAAAGATATTGTCACCTCTTACCTCTGTCTCCGTTCGCTTCATAACAATATGATCCATTTTTACCATGGTATTGAGGTGCTTTATGTGTGGTTTTAACTGTGGTTATCATGAGCTATATGTTTGCTACTAAAGACCCATGGTTAAATTTAATAATATGTAAATAATCAAAATAATTAGACTTCACCATATAAAAATGAGGTTGCTACAATTTTTACAGATGTGACCGATTTTGATTATGAAGATAAAATGACATCTGCGTCCTAAATCAAGCTACTAGTATCGAATGTGCATAAGAGAAATATACATATTATTAATATTGTCAGGCAACACAAACCTGTTTCTTCATTTAAAACAATAGTATACTCATTAGAACATTAGAAAGGTGGTCTGGTTTCTACAACTTTCACTTTGGAGCAAAAATCTGCCTTTTAAAAAGTGTCCTTTATTGTGACATTTATTGATACTGACTGATATGAAAAAATATATTTTGGCTGTTTTTGGCCATATCGCTCAGCTCTAATTTCAGTCTGCCATCATCTAAAATGAGGAGCATCTATAAACAGCAGCCGTTGAAATAAGGCTCCTCTTTTGTCAGAAGACGTCGAATTGAATCAGTGCTTCTCTTTTGTGATGTCACCAGCGACTGATGAGCTCTTTTATATGTGTACATGGGCACAAGACAAAAGCAATCGTTTGTTGAGCCCCATTCCTCTACTGTGAGTCTGAGATGTGTGGAAGTGAGTCGACTTTCATCTATTTATACATCTAATTGGAAGAATTATAAATTACTGGGCAAGCTCTTGTCTTATTTGTGTGTTTTATTAAATTCGTACTGTGGGGTGGCGGGCCTAATATAATCTAGTACTCGATAGATATCTGAATGTTTTGGCTCTGTGGTTAAATGGGTTAAATGCGAAGAGATACTGAACTAGTAGAGCTTTTACAGGAACACTGTTTTATTTTAATTTCTAAATCCCCATGCGAGAGTTTAGCCCTGAGGAGTAATATCCCTTTGGAAAGAGGAATTAAACAGACTGCATGAATACAAAACCAAAAGCATTTTATCATCTTTTTTACTCCTGGCTAGAATTCAGATTCAAACATGACAAGCGGCCCAAACCCAGAGGGAGCCGTGTTTTTGGAGCTTTTGAAGCACGTTTTGTAATTACTGTACTTCAAAGGTCACAATCGGTATCAGTATCGCACTGTTAAGTTTTAACGAGACAAAAAATAGCCTTGACTTTGATGAAGGACAGGGTTTTCACTCCCAGGCCTCACTGTGAGACTATTTCATTTGAGTATCACTTAATTCCTGATTAGATTACAGTGTTTGGCACTAATTTAATGTTCTGTATACTAGACAGATGGGTTGAATATTGGTGGGCTTTTCTGTGCTGGAGGTCTGGACTCCAGCTGACTGAAGACACAATGACTTTCCAAAAAGACACCAAATCTCCAGGCTCAAAGATTGACCTCGGAAAAGGGATTTGATTTAGGGAGTCACCATATGTTAATAAACTCTTCACAGCTCTCATTAGGAGATGATCTGATGAGGCACATATGGACGTTGATCAGTGTTATAGATTGTGTGTTGGCTCGTTACTGCATGTATGGTTGACTTTGAAGGAAATAATTGGTACCACCTTAACATTTCCCAAGAAAACCAATGAGAATCATCGCAAGCCATGAGAACAGATATGCCCCAGCAGTCCAGAGGTGTGTTTTGCAAGAACAACTGCAATTAGTCAGACTGTAACATTCAGTGAAGTATTTTGTGCTGATTAAACTTATTTGGAGGACACGTCTCACCTCAAAGTCAACCAATCACATGGTCCCTGTAGCTTCAGTCCACTGCACATTAAACTGCTCCTATTATGGCTAATGAAAGGGTCATATTTTGGTTTTGAGAGTCCCAAACAACAGGCTGACATGCATGCAAGGTCAGAAAAAACTTTCACTGTCTTATAATATGCATTTATCGTGACCTTATTTGTTCAAGACTCCTAAACGATCCATTTTTCCAAATCTCAGTGACCGGTTGACTTTATTTAAAGCAGTGTTTGTGACCTTTTAACACAACCTAGTTGTGAAGAATGAATTAGCGTTTTTATTCAGACCAACGACAGTTTGCTAATGTTTTATTTTGACCTCAACATGAAATGGCTCAGGATTCATTTTAAAAATGACTCGTTTTAATGATTCAGAGTCAACTCTTTCAATAACTTACTTCAGATTTAAACCTTTGCAGGATGTTTCTGGATTTCTTAGGTGGATCTTCTGAAGTCATATGATAAACAGGCTCAAATTAACATCATCATTAATCTTTCCTTCGAATCAGATGTGCAGGGTTTCAGTGATGGAGATACTGTTTGATGATGCTGGCATCGCTCTCCACTGGTCCTATATTTGGGTTGAGAGCCAAAGACTCCAGAGACTCATTTGGCTCAGATTGTCTGCCTATAGAGGGTGTCTGAAGCCTTTCTGTCAATCATAACCGGCGAGAGAGAGAGGTCAGAGCTCAAACGGGCATCAGACTGTCAGTCAGATGTCTGTCTGCTGTGATCTGATCTGACATGTCTCAGTAAGGTCTGATCATATCCAGCATCCTGTCTCAGTACATCCGGCCTTTCTAAATTAAACCTGCTACAGCGGGAGCCATGCTGAGCACGACTTATCCTCTGGGAGATCTGAAAAAGACTGAAAAAAGAGGTGGATCTGGGTGCAGCGAAGCAGGACAGGTCTGTTTTGAGGTCTTATTTACAGTACTTCATGTCTTGGTCTTACTGTGAATGATTCATCAGTGCAAGTTATTCTGAGAGACCATTTCAGGCGACGGGATCAAATTATTCAAATGCCCTGGTCACTTACAGCATCTTTAAACACACTAAATCAGAAAACATCTCTGCACCATCCTGATGGACTTATTTTGTTAAAGTGGGGTTCAGTCCACAAGAAGAGCTTTTTACTGCCAATCATTCATTTCAAAAAATCAATAAATAAAAATGAACAGAGAAGTTGCATGACTTCAAACAGAGCGATTTAGAGCCTCTTCGAGGCCAGCGTCGAGAGAAGTGGAGGTTTGTTTGAGCAGACTGTAGAGGTGCTCTGAAGCGTCTGCCAGAATTAGGATGCTGATTCATTGAGTTTGTGAGGTCTGTAACATGTGATAGTTACACAACATCTGGTGCTTTGCTGTAATTGCTGTCGTGAGCGTCATCGCTCCAGTCTGGAAATTCCAGTGTCTCCGCCAGCCTCTCTGGCCTCTTTGACACCCTGCTTCATTAGAGAGGGACCCGGGGGTCAAACACGAGTGCCCTCGCCGCTCAGAGACCTCAGAAGAGCGGGTCTGTTTCCATCAGGAGTGTTTAAACACTCTGAAACTCTGCTCTCATATTTAACCCCTCAGTGCAGAGAGTCCCAGACAACAGCCCAGGCATCAAGCTGCTGTATATTGTGTGTTGAACAAATGTCTGGCCCCTGGTTGCCTGTTGCTCACAATCTGATGCCGACTGATTAATAGTTCATACTTTATGGAGCAAGTAAATATTCAAAATGTACAAAAGTCCATATTTGACAGAGTTATACACACGCTGCAGACAACTGTTTTTGCAACTTCCCTTACAAAAGTGAATCCTTTAATCATTCAATAGCCTATTTATTCATTTAATAAAAACAAATACAAATAAAAAGGGTTACTATGATTAAATTAATATGCCACAAACAAATTAAAGTTTGTTGTCATGTGCTGTCAAACCGGTGAAGATGTTTGATGTTTGTGTGCTGTTGTCAGAAAGCATGTCCAAAACTGGGGCATGGGCACACAGTCTCAGGACTGCCCCGACTGCACTAGTTGAAGGTTTTAGCTTTTGATCCTGGACAAGCGTGTGTTAGTCCAGGCAAACAACACAATGGCAGTGCTCTATTTTATCGCCAGCGCAATATCCGCTGTCTTCATAAATGCTTGTCATGTTGTTTTTTTAAATCATTTTCTACTCAAGAAGTTGCTGCTAATTACTGACAAGCGGCACAGAACAGCTTTCCGGATTTCAGAAACGCACTAAACCAAATGATTTTTTCGTCATTTCATTTCAATTTTCAAACTGTGCAGCTTTATCACCCATCATCTCCTCCTTCGAAAGCCATCAGGACTGAAGTCTCTGTGGCCGGGTGACCTCAATCCACAGTGGATTTGCTCTTGAGATTGGAGGCGCTCTGCAGAGAGAGGAGTCGACTCGACCGAGCACAGCTAGACCTGTTCATGGCTCTGAAAGGCCTGTAGATGCTCCAGCTGATCTCAGAAATGGCAGTGCACACTTTGTAGCACATTTATTTAGACTGGACAAAGCATTTCAGGTGCACAGAAGCAGCTGATTGTCTGTTTGCTTGAGAAAAACTGAGCACTGCAATGTAAACGTGGTGGATGGTGGAAGATCAAGAGCTGGAGTCTCAGATGAGCACAGAGTCATGGTTTCAGGTATAATTTAAACTAGTGTAATACCTCTTCCGCTGCCTTGTGGATTTATTTTAGAGAGTCAGACAAACCACCCACACATTCATCTGTGTAGAAAAGGATGGTTTCAACTAGGCCAAAACACAGCAGCGAGGAAGGAGTGTAATTGGGAGAAGAGCCGCAGTGGACGGGCTGTTGCAGAGGGATGCAGACGTCACGATGTGTGCAGCTGCAGCACTGATGGACCGCTGTTACAGACCACTAATTGGGCCATACAGCACTGAGCGTCTCAATTCACTCCTGGATGAGCTCTATGGAAGAGTCGTGCCAGGTGAGGAAAGGGATGCGGTGGCCAGCATCTATTATTGTACGGGATACTGAGGCTCTCACTACTCCTTTGCTGTCGCAGAGTAGATTGCATGGCACCTTCCTTTCCTTTCCTCAACATCATTATTTACCTCACAGAGATGGAAGGTTTATCGGATGTCTTTTCTGAATGCCTGTTGTCAGTGCATGAATTTTGCAATGATGAATATTGCATCATATTTGATTCCTTTTTGTAATACACACCGCAGGGAAGTCTACACTAAAGAGAGATGTCTGTCTTGCTGTGGTGCTTTTTGGGGTCAGTGACAAAAGAATGGTTGTTGGGTGACAATCATGTATGAGGTGTTGTAGTGCATGTAGGATGAGAACGTTTCTGCCATGCCCGAAAAAGTGACCTATAAAGAAGATAAGTGTAAAAACAACAACCACTGTAATTTAACATGGATCAGTCGTGCATTAAATAGAAGTCCAGGTGTTGTTTCAGCATTGTCCAGTTGTTTCAATTGCAAATAGCACCTTTTTCCAGTGATGACTATTGTGAGCTGTGACGTTATGATGAAATACGCTGGTCAACCTGTAAGGGAAATTCTTCCGAAGCCATTACGTATGTGCCGTGCAACTATAATCTAAAGTGTTTCTCTCCAGCAGAAGTCCTCCGGATCAGTTCTGCTTTGGCAAAGCGGAAAATGAATCAGCCTTTTAAATTTCACATGGATTTATTGTCATTACTTTTTCGTCTGGCAGGATTTTATCACTAGCTCCTCCGTGCATGTCACTTCTGCGCTGTATTACGAATCGCTAATGACAAAGCTTTGCCTCTCTACTTTTGTGCTTTTTAGATGAGATATTTAAAGACTGCTTGCTAGCGGTGCATTAAACTGTGAGGTAACGAGATTTGTGCAGAAAGATGTTCTTATGAGATCAGCGCTAGCACGGTTTCTCACAGCTCCTGTGTTTTTCCCAGCATGCCAGGCCTCTTAAAAAGTTAGCGGCGTGACAGTCCAGTCGAGAGTTCGGTCAAGCACTCTCTGATCCAAACACACTAACAAGGACAGAAGGCTTGCTCTTGGTTTTGGTCCTGGAGAGATTTCAGCACACATAGAGTGAATGTAAATATATAAAGAAGAAGGGAATCGGATGATAACACACCTCCTTCTGCTCTGCCTGGGGGCTCATTTCTCCAGCTTACTTCCTTAGTTAATAGAAAGAAACCTAGTTTACTGACTTTTTTATAGTAAAAAGGATCATGATGATCTTTAAATGATAACTATGTTATGTTGAGGAAAATATGACAATGAGCTAATGATACGTTTAAAAGAAGAATGATTTTGCTAACTACTTCACTCCATCACTTGTAATATTACACTACTATTAACTTTTATCTGCACTGAACATTACATTAATGCTGTATCCTAAAACTCACAACAAATCTAAATCATCTGAGCCTCAAGCTACAGGGTTTCTGTCATGTCAGGTCACTTTAAATCATGTCAAGTCAAATCAGATCAAGTTCTGAATTTAAGAGTCACTGTTTTGCAGTTAAATTATTAAAGGATACAGCGAGCGACACCTTTTCAGAACTGAAATCATTTTAGCTTCTTTAACCAACCAGTGCTGAGAAAAACAGTAACACTTTATTCTGATAGTCCACTTTAGACTTTCTACTAACTGTAAGAAACTACATTTCATTAGAGTATTAGTAGACTGTCTGCTTAATATCTATAACACTTTATTTTATCTACACACTGACTTATTCAGAAACTTATTCTACTAACCCTAACCCTACCCTAACTAGTCTACTCTGAGAGTTATAGACATGTAGCTGTGAATTTATGAGAACTATTTGAGAGTAACACAGAGTAACAGAGTTACTTATAATTATTATGTCAAACGTGGACAATCGAAATAAAGTGTTTCCACAAAAACATTACAAACAAAAACTCTGCATATATATATATATATTAAAACAGAGTGTCTATTTACACTAGCTCCGCCCACCAATGTGTGATTGAGCTTTGTTGGTTCAGATGGTCAAACGTATTCTCATTTTACCGTGATTGACCTTGGTTTGAATCTGCATTTTGGCAAAAACAATTTTTTTTACATTTTTAAATTTGAAATCACATCAGAAAAGCATTTATTTTTAATAATTATGAAGGCAATAATCAAAAAGTTGGAAAAAAAGTATAGGGTAGGGTCAGGGAAAACCTTATTGTCCCAGTAAAGCGGCACCCATTTAATCGTTTGAATTAAAATTTACATTTACACTCAATACATCATTGCATACTGTTTGATAATTGCAACTATTTGCAATAAGTAGTATAATTACCAGTAAATCCTGCTGTTTTAACGTTGTGTAAATAGACTAAAGCTATACAGCTATTAATAAGGAATTAGCAATAAGACAAATGCACTTTAAAATCCTTTATTGGCAGTTTGTACTAGAATCCCAAAAATTGGAGTAACTGAAAGTAATGTTATTTGATTAGATATGGCAGATCAGAACTACTGTCTTTTATATACACCCACCTAAAGGATTATTAGGAAGACCAAACTAATACGGTGTTTGACCCCCTTTCACCTTCAGAACTGCCTTAATTCTACATGCCATTGATTCAACAAGGTGCTGAAAGCATTCTTTAGAAATGTTGGCCCATATTGATAGGAAAGCATCTTGCAGTTGATGGAGATTTGTGGGATGCTCTATTGGGTTGAGATCTGGTGACTGTGGGAGTTATTTTAGTACAGTGAACTCATTGTCATGTTCAAGAAACCAAGTTGAAATGATTGGAGCTTTGTGACATGCTGCATTATCCAGCTGGAAGTAACCATCAGAGGATGGGTACATGGTCATAAATGGATGGACATGGTCAGAAACAATGCTCAGGTAGCCCGTAGCATTTAAACAATGCCCAAATGGCACTAAGGGGCCTAAAGTGTGCCAAGAAAACATCCCCCACACCATTACACCACCACCAGCAGCCTGCACAGTGATAACAAGGCATGATGGATCCATG
>JAUMHR010000079.1:1744336-1755468 GCA_032361145.1 Enteromius fasciolatus
TAGTCTATTTATCAAGCGTGCAGAACAACCACCCAATAAAGCATTACAATAATCTAACCTCGAGGTTATAAACGCATTAATTAACATTTCTGCATTTACATATGTTCTTGAGATGGAAAAACACAGTTTTACAGATACTAGAAACATACTATAGACTATACTATATACTATATATTACATATACATTTTAGTCATTTACGAACGTCACTTTTTGCTTTAGTTAATTGTATAATAAATAAATATATATCTTAAGCTTAAGAAAACCTTACTAAGTCTATCAGAACCTGGCATGCATTTAAAAATGTATCTTAGTTTTGTACACATCCAATTATACCTATAAGCATAAGGCACTGGCTGCTGCTAATAAACTAGGTGACTAATGCCTTTTCTTGTCTTTCTTCCCCTGAGCCATGAGCAAAAGCTGAAATTTTGAATGAGGTGTGTGGCCTCCTCCGGGGCCTGTGTCTTTCGCTGTTTCACTTTAGTCATGCCACGTGACCATCTGCAAGGCCATTGAGTTCATATGGAGTGCTGCATTGAGCACAAGCTTGGTCGCCCGCCCACTTTTTTTTACTCTCTATTTCTCCCTCAGCGTGGCGGCTTTGGGAGGGGCCGTGCTCAGAGACAAGCTGCAGTGGCAGCCCCAGACAGTGAAGCTGACACACATGAGATTCCCTTGGTGTGTGTGGGTTTGAGTGAGACAGACAGACAGAGAGAGACGTTAGAGAAGGTAGTTGTGCCTGAGAATTGTAGGTCTGTGTGCATCTTTGCATTTGCTTGGCATCATTGTGAGTAAATGGTTCTTCAGTGTGTATTTTTGTGTGTAAATGTCTGAGGAATTTTCTCATAACAGCACTTCTCAGATTATGTGATTGCATGTCAGCTATCTTTCTTTCTTTTTTTCTTTCTTTCAATCTTTGGCTTGCAGCCATTGCTTTTCGTTTTGTGTAAGTGCATGCATTTATATTTCGAGTCAGAGGATTACCTGCATCTCCTAGTTGCTGATCTTTGAGGCAGGGGGAGGGGAAGTTCACATGGGGTTGTTGTTTCAGACGGCTCTGAGGCAGGAGAACACTGTTCTTTCTCACTACATTCCAAGCAGCCAGAGGCTGCATAGCTGTGGGGTGCATCAAGGGCAGCAGGTTTTAATTGTCAGACCTCAAAAACTCCAGTTCAAGCTATTCCCTAATTAGTTTGTTCTAATATTGCATTCTAACTGTTGTGCCTTTAAAATAGTGTGGCAAATATATATGCTAAGTTTTATCAAGTAATTTTTTATTTGTGTATGCATCAAATTGTTTACACAATTTGCAAATGGCTCTTTACTGTGCTTACACACTCATACGGGTGTAAATTAATGATGTTGAAACTTTGCTTTACATTTGATATACACATATACATTAATCATAATATATATACATTAATAGAGTTAAGCAGTTAAATAACTTAATAACTTGTAAAATTGTATATGAGGTTAAGCATAGTCAAACAAGCATTGGTGGACATTAATAGAAGGAATTTTGTGCTAGTTCTGACATACCTATGGTTTTATAAATGTTGATCAGTCAAAGTTTTGTAGGTGAAAAACATGTTTTCGTTGGTCCACCAATCAGCCTAGAAAAACATAATAATTACACAATTGTCAGATAAATAAATAATGAGAAATATCAGAGAAGTAGCAGTTGCTGTAAAGTAGATAAAGGGCTAGTGTTAACACAGGGGAGCTCTTCATGTAAGTTCTATTATAACAACTCTGGTAATGGATAAGACGATGTTTATGCATTTGGTCTTGATGGAATAGATCTGTTACGCTGCTGTGTCTTATTATAGCTGTAGTTGGAGATTATTGCTACTGTTGCTAGTGCATATGGCGATATGGTGCTGTGAGTATTTAAGACATACTGCTGCTTAAAGCTGCACATGACTCTAACCTAAACAAACAGGTGGAGCTTAGGAAGGTGAAGGGTTTTAGAGGAATGCTTAAAGTGCACCGCAAAATCCTAACCAACCATTTAAATGTAAAGTAGCAAGCTTATTGACTGCATATTCAACATGGACCAATCAGCTTGTGCCAAGTCGCTTAAGGCCATGAATTTCATACATTTACTTTAAGAACCCATTAGCCTGCCTCATTTAGACTTTAATGACAGAAGCATTTGTCTTTTGTTAAAGTAAACTTTAAAAAGAATATAAATAAGTCAGAAACTTTTTCTTCTGTTTTCTACAGATTACCTGTCTTGCTGAATGTCTAGGCTGGAGACATCCAACAGTTCCCACCTTCTGGTCCTGGTCCGAGTCAAAAGGACAAGAGGGTTTTCTCTCCGGACACAATGAGTGATGTTGTCATTGTGAAGGAGGGATGGCTACATAAGAGAGGTAAAAAATTCTGTGAAGCATTCTTCCAGTTTCAGATGATATAGAAAAAAATTACCGTATGTTATCCACATAAGATGTGGTTATGAATCCAGTCCCATTTTCTAAAAGCATCGCTTGTTCCCTTTCGACATTTCACTCGTACTGCGTCTCCTAAGACGCTATGGGAAAACTCCTTTTTTTCCCCCTAACTGAAGCCTATTTTAATCACGCAGTGAAACGGCATGGCCATTGGCCGCTGCATTGGTTTTATTTAAACCAATCAGCGAGGCGCCATCAGCAGCGAGCCAATGCCGTCGATCACGCTATAGTGGAGTGTTGCCACTGAGCCAATGGCTGCGGATCACGCCATGGTGGCGTGAGGGGGCGTGTCCCGTGTCTATTTAAGAGCAGGGAACGCCAGCCATCTTCAGATCATTCTCCCTCAGCGACGGATTCTTTGCTGTCCCTGACAGGAAGCCTTCCTCTGACGTCTGCAGCTGGATTTCAGAGAGAATTCTCTAAAGATTCTCTAAAAGAGCAAATTTCATTTCATCGATTTCTTCTCTACAACTCACCATGCCTGGTTGCCTCTGCTCTGCCTGCGCGTCGCCGCTTCACGCTGCCGACAGACATGACGAGTGCGTCACCTGACTGGGGAGGACTCATGCGGAAGCCGCCCTCGCCGGACCAGACTATATGTATTGTGAATTGCTGAGGACGAGACGAGAGCCTAGCCCTCGTGCTTCCCCGTCTCGCAAAAGACAGCGGGGCCGAGAGCGGCGCTCCAAGATGGGTGACATCACGCCGGCGCAGCCTCCGTGTGCTTCACCGCCTTGAGACAGAGAGCTTTCTCCTGCCTTTACCTCTACGATTGATCTGCCAGTTTTCGTAGGAGTAAATAGGTCCCCTGGAGCTGCTTATTCTCCTCGGCTGTATGAACAGTTAAGCAGTCGCTCGCATGCCAGCTTATGCTCGCTTTCCCGCTGCTCCTTAGCTGTCTTAACGCTGAGGAAAAAAGGCACAGTCTAGCGCTCTCACTCATTGACTCTTTCAAGCTCTCATTCTCTCCCCGCCCAAGCGAGAGCTGTGTATGTGCTGTTTGGATTGAGTACATTTGAGTGAATTATGCAGACTTTGCCACCTTCAGTGGGTGTTTCATGTTACGATTAGTGCACCTCGTTTGAGCTGCTTAATCCTCAAAGTCTATCGCACTCGCTCGTTCTCTATCTCACATTCTCACGCTCTTCCCGCTCATGGCGAGAGCTGTATATTTTGCGCATGAGATTGAGTACGTTTGAGCAAATTATGCAGACATAATCTGCCTCCTCAGTGTGTGTTTAGGTAAGGATTCATGCACCTCCTCACGGGCTGCGCGTTTCCTTATAAACGCTTGGAAAAAAGGGCGCGAGCCGTCAGTCTGCCTCACAGTCTAGTTGCACGTTTCACTGACTCCCTCACGCTCTTATCTTCTTCCCTTCCAAGGCGAGAAATGAATTTGCGATTGAAATGGAGGACGTTTAAGTGAATTATTCAAATTGAGCAAATTATTCAGACACAATCAGCCTCAGTGTGTGCTTCTTGAAAATTAGTGCACCTAGTTGCAGCTGCACTATCTTTATAAGGCTGCCTTACAGTCTATTCGCGCATGTTCGCTGACTCTCACGCTCTTATGTTCTCCCCGCCCCGCTTTCCCTTCAGCACCCTCTGCCTCACGGAGCTATGGGCACGGTAAAGAATCTAAATGCTGCACACTAATAGGGTCCGTAAAAGCGCCCTTGCAGATCGCCTTTTTAAAGGCAACTATACAAGATCATATGAAGAGCAGTTTTGCACATTCACAAAATGTCATAAGTTATCAGTATAGCGACATAACTCCAGACATAATAAAACCCTTATCACCCAGGCTGAATGCCTGGCACGCCATTCCCGGGGTATCGAATTGGGTTTTGGGGATAATAGAGCATGGCTACACCCTTCAGTTTGTCAAAAAACTGGAGCCCTTCAGCTCCGGTGCTGCGAGCCGTAGTCAATACACTGCTGCTAAAAGGGGCGATTCAAACTGTTCACCCCTCAGACAGAGAAAAGGGGCATTACAGCCAGTATTTTTAAAAAAAAAACCTTCAGCGGGGTCATTCACGCTTCAGTTGCGAGCTCCACCGCTCAGGTGCTGCGAGCCGAAGTCAATACGCCGCTGTTAAAAGGGGTGATTCAAATTGTTCCCCCCTCAAATGGAGAAAAAGGGCATTACAGCTGCTATTTTCTAGTCCCAAAGCGAGACGGAGGGCTGAGACCCATCCTAGACTTAGGATTTCTGAATCGCGCCCTTCTCAAACGGCGCTTCAGAGTGTTAACTCTAAGGAAAATCCTCTCACAAATCCAGCCAGGAGACTGGCTGTTTTCGCTGGACCTGAAAGATGCGTACTTTCACATTCAAATAGCCCCCCAACACAGGCCATATTTGAGATTCGCCTTCGAGGGGATTGCATATCAATGTCCAATGGGCTCTCCCTAGCCCTCCGCATATAAGTACATAGACGTGGCGCTTTCCCTCTGAGACTGATGGGAATCCGTGTGCTGAATTATCTGGACGATTGGCTCATACTAGCTAAATCGCAGATGGAAGCGGAGAGACACAGGGAAATTTTACTCAGCCATTTGCATCACCTCGGGCTCAGAGTGAACTTCGCAAAAAGCAGGCTGGTGCTCAGCCAACAAATAGTTTTTCTGGGCAATGTGATAGACTCAATAGGGCTTTTCACACTTGAAATTGTTAACCCAGGGTTATCCTAAACCCCAGATAAACGGAATCCTGGGTTATCTGTAATCATGTTTCATCATTTCTACAGCACCTGCTAGATAGGGGTCGGACCCCTTCTACACTTAAGGCTTATGTGGCGGCTATAGCAGTCCACCACAATCTTATAGCAGGACAGACTGTGGGCAATGACGCTTTATTCAGTTCCTAAGAGGAGCTAGGCGGCTGAAGCTAGGCGGATTCGCAAAATGGGTTGTAGACGCTATTTTACTGGCTTACTCTTCTACGGGTCTAGAATGTCCCCTGGGAGTTAAATGTCATTCCACTAGGTCCACTGCCTCGACTTGGGCATGGGCGAGTGGTATCTCCCTGGCAGAGGTTTGTAAGGCGGCCGGCTGGTCCTATGGTTTTATAACCTGGACATCCCTGCATTACATGCTAGGATTCTCTCTGCATAAACCCTCTTAAAAATCGCTGAGGCCATTTTATTGTCACCTAAATAGGCTATTCACTTAGCAGACGCAGTACGAGTGAAATGTTGAAAGGAAACGAATAGGTTACTTCCATAACCCAGGTTCCCTGAGACATAAAATGAGTATCCGCAGCCATTGGCTCAGCGGCATCACGCCACCATAGCGTGATTGACGACATTGGCTCGCTGCTGACGGCGCCTCGCCGATTGGTTTAAATAAAACCACTGCAGCGGCCAATTGCCATGCAGATTCACTGCGTTATTAAAATAGGCTTCAGTTAGGGGGAAAAAAGGAGTTTTCCCATACCGTCTTAGCAGACGCAGTACTCGTTCCATGTCTCAGAGAACCTGGGTTACGGAAGTAACCTATTCATCTTCTTGTATTGTCTTCTGTATTAAGAGTCCAAAGTACAATGCGATTTATGCACTAAATCCAACAGAAACAGCACAACCTGAATATTTATAAACTTTCAAGACAAACATTACTATGGAAACTTCACAGCTGTTTGACATTTTGCTCTTCTCATTTGAATTGAGTTGAGCATTTTGACTGCTCTTAGCGCTTTCTACAATCCACAATTCAGTTCCAGAATTCACCTGGCAAGTGTGAGGCTCTACTTCCATTGGTATTAATTAAAAAAGCCTGCTCTGCTCCGCCTCGCTCGGCACCAGTGTAAACACTACATCAGTGACAATGCAAAAGGCTGCATGTGTCTATAGCTTTTTACAAAAAAATTTTTTTTCTTTTTTTTAGAAGATGTAGTAATAGTTTTCCATTTTCCTTATTTTCTTATTTATTCAATATTTTCAACTTTGTAATCATATCACATTCTTCTTAAGTAAATTTTCCTACTGTACATGTCAGTGAGAAGATATTACTGTTTTGCACTCCTTGGCATGGAAATTTTGAGCGCATGTCTGTCCTTGCAAACCACAGAGTATCAGAGTCATTGGTCCAAAGAGGCACATGCAACAGTGTGCAGGGAAAAAGCCTGAGGGCAAAGACAGCAGAAAACAGCAAAAGGGCCTGTATATCAAGCACTTGGGGTGTTTGCTATCATAATTTTGCCGGGGTCTATGAGGCATGCACTGCCGGACAGTGTAAAGCTGTGTGCTTCTGTAGGCAAGGTCATTCCAGTTCAGCTATGCAGACAGACACAACCCGTAATGGCACTCTAGGCCCAGATGAAAAGCAGCTCTGCCTTTGCCTGGATTTATGCTGCTTAGCATGGCGGCAGGCTTGTTTTGCCCACAAGGGATTAAGGGAGTTTTTTTTGCCCTATGTGTGGCCCTGAAGGCATGCAGGAGACAGTATTGAATACTTTTTGTTCATCTGTTAATGTTCATTCTTTGTTTATAATTATAATAAATAAATAATAACTTTTTTTTTAAATAATTTTAATTGGATATGTTTGTTTTCTCACCTGTTTATAATACCCTTTACTGACAGGAAGTGTTCCTCTGCTCATCTGTCTGTGTCTGTGCTTAATCTAGAACAGAACCATTTTTACAGAAACTTATGTAAACCGATAGTTGAGCTGGTGCTTTTGTTTTTCATCCCGATAATATGTCACTAGTGAAAATGGAACTTTCTCAAAGGAAGCTTCTTGAAGCAAAACGATACATTGACATTACAGTAATAAATAATGCCCATTAAACATGTTTTTCCTGTCATGCATTTAAAAGACTGACGCTCTCTGGACAATTATGTGTTATGATCTTACCCCTCGCATGTTTAAGTCTGCTTAGCAGGGCAGATATGAGTCAGCAATAGCAGTAGCTCATTTTTAAACCACTTGTGTGGCCACGCTATCTTTTGTGTCGCTTCCTGTTTTCAAGAATCTGAATCTTAGTTACCAGAAGTCTCACTAATGTGGCCACATTAAAATAAAAAGAATGACAAAGAAATGAAAATCTAACCATGAAACCTCAAACATCAGCAGCAGTCATGGCACCATTGTTTTTTGAGTAAACTTGTGCAGACTTGTGGAACTGACAACCACTCATCTGACTGATAATGTAAACTCTTGCATTTGACAGGGACTGGTCTTATTCAATGTTCTTTTTTATTTTTTATAGTTTGTGTGAGTCTTATCTTGAGTGAGTTATTCAGAACTAAACAGCAGTTTCCTGTTTGTATTTATGACTGTAGATAAGCTGATTAAATAAAAGCTGTTTATGGTGAAAGTTCTCAGCCTTCTCTTTTTTTAAGAGTTCAGGGATGTCCCTTTTACTATTTACTTTAAAGTACTGCAGGGTACTTCCCCAACAAGAAGAAATGGACTAGTCGTAGGTGTGGACTTGCAGTTTGTGTGGTTTAAAAAAAGAACAGCCTCTGACATATGTACTGTAAATTCTATAGTTTACCAGAATTCAGCCATACTGACTGCTTGTAATACTACTCCACATTATTTTGTTTATGTTTGTCTTATTCCCTGATTGCAAACCTTTATTGCATGTGCAGTTCAATTGGAAAGTAATTATTCACTGCCAATCATATTGTCATAACCCTTAAATATTCTCTACACTTGGTAATAGAATAAGTGGTATGGCTTAAATTCACAGGGGTCAGGCACAATGTGTCATCCCCCACTTTCTGTTAATATTAAAATAAAAAAACAGATGCTTCAAAAGACCAACTTGGAAAGCAACCTGAAAAACTATGGGCAAGTGTACCTAAGTGAAGCTGTGAAGCTGTTTTACTAAAAGCTGTAATAGATTAAAATTAAATCTATTTATGGCATTCTTTTTGAAAGCATCCTCATTTTAAAGCATTTATACATGAGTGTCTAAAACTTTGAACAGTGCAGTAGCTTTGCAGGTAGGTTTTTTAAGCATCTTGGAGACGTTGCCACAGTTCTTTTGGATTTAGTCTGACTCTTTTTGTTCTGTTACTTCATGTCATTCCAGACAGACTGGATGATGATCAGATCAGATCTCTGTGTGGAGCACTGGCTGTTGTCAGACTCCTTGTGCAGACAAAAATCTCACTGCATTATTACAATTAATGACAAAAATAATGTTTGGAGATGTAAATTGATATTTCCAACTGACACGCTACCACAAAAGATATAAGTAACTGAAGAAACTATTTTTTGTTGGTGAAAACACTAGTGGCCTAACACTTTTACACAGTACTGTATTGTTTTATAATGTGCTTTTACTGATCAGCATTTCTGTTAAATTTTTATCATTTTGATTACTGCATGATAATTATAAGGACATGTATAAGTATAATGTCACATCACTCCAATCATAAACTTCCTAAACTATACATCATGTAAACTCTACAAATATTTATCATATACGTCATCATTAAAAAGATAAGATGTAAGAGTCACTAAGATCCTTGATTTTATTCAACAAAAATATTGTTTTTAAAAAATAAAAAGTGACAGATGTTATTAAAACATTATTTGTGTTATTAAAATAAATAAACTTTCAAAATTATTGGTTATGACTTACACCTCCAGTTTAAATGTGTCTTTATAATAATAACATAATAGCCGCATATGTAATTAGTAATCCATGTTAGCATATCATATATTTAATAAATATTTATGTTTCCATGTTATGTTTGGATATGGTTTCTTCTACTAATCTATTTATTTTCAGGAGAATACATAAAAACATGGAGACCAAGATATTTCTTACTCAAGAGTGATGGAACATTTATTGGATACAAAGAGCGGCCACAAGATGTTGACCAGCTGGAAACTCCACTCAATAACTTCTCAGTGGCCCGTAGGTAGCCATTTGGTTTGATCAGTTTGCACTATGCAGAGGAACACACACACACATACACACTGATAAATACTAAAATTTTGGCTGTGTTTGTCCCCTTTTGCGTCCTTTTCTAACCCACCTAAGAACCCCAAAATAACAAAAATACAACACTCTCTCTCTCTCTCTCTCTCTCTCGTATACTCTCAGAATGTCAGCTGATGAAGACAGAGCGACCGAAGGCAAATACTTTTATTATTCGGTGCTTGCAGTGGACTACTGTTATTGAACGCACTTTTCATGTTGAGACTCCAGAGGAAAGGTTTGGTATTCAGAAACAGACTGTACAGAGTATATTGTTTTCCTTAAATTGCTCAAGTTCCCTAAAGTTTTGTACATTTTTAACTCTTATTGAACAAAAGAAGCTTCCCTGTATGATTTCTTGTGTTCGGCAGGGAGGAGTGGACGAAGGCCATCCAGGCTGTGGCAGATAGTCTGCAGAAGCAGGAGGAAGAGAGAATGGACTCTTCACCTGACCCTATGGACATGGAGATGTACCTGTCCAAACCTCGACTTAAAGTGGTAGACAGTTTGTTGTCTTTTCTGTTTGTATACAAATTTAAAGTGTGTTTTTTTTTTGTGTATGTGCGTTACATTTTTTTTAAGAGTGTTTACACTGTCAGATAAAATGAAAGTCTCAGTTACGTGTTGTAACACGTCAGTGACCGACGAATTGGAATCTTGCTTCGAGATGCCAAAACAACTCTGCGTGTATACAAACACGCCAATGATTTTCATTGGCATAAACTGATTAGGATCAACTGAACCCAATCGCAGTGCGAGTATAAGTAGGTCAGCCGATCTAGCGTTCATTAGGTCTTCGTTGAGGAGCCGAGCTGGTGTTACGGCCCCTAGCGGCGGCACAGCCTCTATGGTGAGGGGACGTGATGTCTCCGTTCCCTTCTTCAGGGAACGAGGGTTACAATATGTAACCGAGACGTTCCCTTTCAGTCGGTCACTTCCGACGAATAGGGATCCCTACCAAAAAGCATCATAGAGACTGCCCCTTCCAGCCCCATGTGAGAGTTACCAACCCCCTGAGTTTGGTCTGTAGTATACTCTGCACATGGACCAGTACCACACTATGGACCTAACTGGACACTGGGACGTCCAATGAAGGACGTGCGGAATCTGTTCTCTTTCAGAGTAAGACAGAACTAATAATGAACAATGCATATGGAATATAGGAGGAGATTGAACCCTCAACTGGGGAAGATAATCTTACCTCTACCACCTGAGATCCTCATGGTAACACTCAGGTGTTCCCAGCCCTCTAGTGGTTCTCAAAGATACATCGCCTCAAGGGCCTGGCATCAGATGCTCCGCAACATCCGATTGCCGAGGGAATCGGAGGACTCACAGTGTCTACTGATAAGGATTACTGGAGAATATATACCAAGCCGACCGAACAGGTGCTACTCCTGCTCTTCAGCTCTATTAGAGGTGAGAACACGAGTAGAAACCGGTTCAACACGAAGGCTATAGAACCTAGCGAACGTGTTAGGGGTCGCCCAACCTGCAGCTCTACAAATGTCAACAAGTGAGGCGCCTGGGCGTCTGGCCAGAGGAGAACTGGACCCAACTAAGCCTGGTTCTCACAAGGTTTTTTTTCCCCCATTCTCTCATAGATGGGGTTTTGGTTCCTTGCCGCTGTCGCCTCTGTCTTGCTTAGTTGGGGACACCTGATTTGTAGTGATTATCGTCGTCTTGACTACAGAGACCGTCTCTGCATTTAATAAATAAAGTTTAATTCTCGTCATTATACAT
>JAUMHR010000079.1:1778204-1801753 GCA_032361145.1 Enteromius fasciolatus
CAACTACACCCCCTGATCACCCCCTGTTCCAGTTACTCTTATACATACTGCTGTTACAAAATGTAGCTATGTAATTCATATTACATGACTACTCAGTGAAGTGAACAAAAGTGTTGTTACCAATGTCCTGTTACACATTTGTACTTACATTCTGAGGGTTGTTACATGTGTGTAGTTACAGAAATATACTACTGTAGGTAGCAATGTAATACACTGTGGTTACATACTAGATACACATCTAGTTACTATGGACAGTAAGTACACAGGTATTAGGGACACTTAATATAAAGTGGAACCCATTATAATTTCCAGTGAAATTAGATTCAAGAATAAGCAAGATGTCAGATATAAACATGTTTTTCTTCCTTTAGTCTCGTAGTGTGGATAAGCAACATGCTGTTATCAACTATAACCCTGCCACAGATGAGCACCTTGTCAAGGATCTTGGAAGTTTAAATGGGGTAAGCAACATAACAAATGTGACTGAAGCTCAGAATATACAGGTATGAGCACACGACTGCATTTTCCAGACTTCTGTGATGTTATCTGAGAAAGACTGGATGATATCTCTCCTTGGTTTAAAAGAAAAAAATGGACAATGGTAATGGACATATGCCAATGAGATGCTGTTAAAGATGCCCTCACTACAGTACAGATATGAGGAATTAACCCTTCATTCAAACGTTCCAATGACAAATGTTTTATGGTTAGACTAGGAAGGTTTTTTAAAGAGATATCACCTCATATTTTTCTGAAACTGCATTTATTTCTTTTGCGAAAAACAGAAGTAGATTCTGTACTCTGAATGTTAACATTTTGTTGTGATAATCCACAAGGAACTCATTCTCATTTTCTGCCTTGCATAAAAGCATAATAACTCTGGCATTCCTGTATCTCAAGCACATACATTATTTGTTTTTCTTTTCCAATTTCAGACCTTTGTGAATGACTTGAGAATTCCAGACCAAACATACATAACCCTCAAGCTATCAGACATTGTTCGTTTTGGATATGATATCCTTTTCCCTGGTTAGATAGTAAAGATATAGTTAAGATGTTCTGTTACATTAAAGTTTATATTTATTTAAATTATAATAGATTGACTTAACATTAATAGCACATTCACATGTATACATTATTGAGAAGAGTCAACACAAAGTCCCTGAAGAGGCCCTCAAGGTATGGTTTTATTTGATTATGTGTCATTCTGTTCTGTATATATATATTTATTTATATATTTAATAATATGATATATTATTTTTGGTTGACTGCCCCCTGCTGTGTCAGCATGAGAAGTACACCAGTCAGCTGCAAATGGGCATTAAATCCACAGAAAGCAAGCAACAAAACCCTCAGGAAGAAAGGTCCAAATTAGAGCGCTCTGAACGCAAGAGTCTCACAGGTGAGAGTGATCAAGAATGACCAAAATCAGTAGAAAAAGATGGTGAGAGAGTGATAAAACAATAACATTCTATCTGTTAGCACAGCCTTTGTTAATCTCTGCTTATCTTTAAGGCTGTATATAAGGCTGGTTTATTTGTAAACCCCTCCCAGTTGAGCTTTTGGTCGAGTGACAGATGCTAAAGATAATCTTTGAGCCTTAGTCCAGCTGCTGGCAACTGACATTTCCATCAATGATCAGTCTTCACCCCATCGCTCATGCACCTCTCATCCTGTAAAGCCAAACACTTGCACATGATTATTTTTTGTTCTAACTTTATGTTAATGTGTGTTAAAAAAAGAGCTTGAGCCAAAAATTCGAATTAACCTTTAGTATTATAGAAATTTCATTTTCTTAATAAAAACTTGTTTCAGGTATAACAAAAAAAAAAGTTTTTACCAAAAAAATTATTTTGTTTTTTGCACTGAGGAAAGTGTGGAGTGTCATTCTCATTTTCCTGTATTTTTAACAGTACTCATAAAACCTGATTGATAATATGGACAATTTTTAATTCATCCCCGTATACTGGATATTCAGGAATTCTGGATAATTCAAGAATTGCTTGTTGAATAAATTGTGCCTGCATGGCAGCATGGTAAACAGCTTTTCATCTCACTTTATCCATTATACCCCTCTCTTTCTGAATTTTACCAGGTAATTCTTCCTCTTCAGAGTCACCTGTACCCCGGCCTACACCACTGTATGGCCAGCCATCATGGTGGGGTGAGGAGGACTCTGGGAACAAGGAAGCACAAGTACAAAGGTCAGGTGAGAGTCATTCGGGTAAGCATTTGTTCTCCCTTACTACCAAATTTGTTTCATTGATATGGATATTTGTCTTACCATATTTAAAGTTTGGTGTGTGTGTCTGTTGACAGACGTCACAAAGGAGGCTCCGACAGCTGAGGATGAATTTAACATATCTATTCAGGAGATTCATGATGGCCAGGCCAAATCAACCTACCCGTACCACAGAGAGCCCAGTTATTTTGAAATTCCAACAAAAGAGTTCCATATACAACCCAAGTCCCCAGCAACAGATTTAATTGATATCCCAACCAAAGACACCAGTGTTCCTCTAATTTCTACACCTCCAGTTGTCCAGAGTCATGCTTCTTTTACTATAGAGTTTGACGACTGCATGCCAGGCAAAATTAAAATCAAGGATCATGTGACCAAATTCTCCTCTCGTCAGCGTAGCAAACAACAGCAGCAGCCCAGTAATTCTCTGGTAGCCACACCCACAGAGGTTCTATCAGCTGAGAGTAAGGTGGCAGATTGGCTTGTGCAGAGTGATGTCAGTATGATGTGCAGGCGGCCACCATGTGAGGATGTGTACAGCACTAAGAGTGACTTAGCGATGCATATTCGAACACTCAAAGGTAAGAGACATCTTGCGTTAACATTAAAACTGCACTTTGTGTAAGACTCAGATTCATACAGAATGTTTTCTATGAATAATGTTTTAAAATAAATATATGTGTGCTGTAAAATACTATGAACTAGACAATTTTTGCCCCGATTTTCCACTGATTCACAGTCTGGAGAAGTTGATGCTAGTTTCCCAAAGCCCGTCTGCAGATTTGAGTTGATATATCCCATAGAAAATTGCGTAGTGTGATGGTCAGAGACAAGTTATTAGACAAAACTTCAGAGTCTGCTAGTTTATCATTCTCGATCGTGTAGTGTATGATGGCCGGTTTTCCTCAGTAAGTGTATTTTGCTTAGTGTTTAAAAAATCTGTTCAACTTTAAAAGTTGTGTAGTGTGTTCCAAGTTATATAGATTAGCTACGGACCTCAGAAAATGATGAACAAGCTGCTATTTAATTGTATTTCCGATGTTGTGTCCTGATTTTAGCAAAATTTCTTTTTACAGAATTTAAATTTAAATACAGGTAAAGGAAGTTCTGAGCATGATTAATTGCATGATTTTTATCACATTTTTTAAATAATTATTTGCTTTAAAATCAGGCTTGTCAAACCACAGCCGTGCAGAATTTTGCTCCAGTCCTAATTAAACACACCTGATCCAGCTAATCGCATCTTTCAGACAGACTACATGGTGTGTGTGTGTGTTGAAGCAGGGTTGTGGCCCTCCAGAAACTGAACAACTGCTTGCAAGGCAAAATTTAAATCAAGGATCATGTGACCAAGTTCTCCTCCTGTTAGCATAGCAAACAGCAGCAGCAGCCCATTAATTCTCTTGTAGTCACACCCACAGAGGGATCCAGAGTGATGTCCATCATTGGCATGATGTGCATATACTGGCATTGAAACTTACAGGAACTGAATTTGACACCCCTGCTTTAAATCAATGCATTAGAATGACAGCCATAATTTAAATTACATCTGTAAACTTAACAGGGCACCATCATGAAGATGGAACCCAGAGTGATTCAGAGGACCCTGTGATGAAAGGACAACGCAGCAAGTCGCATCATTCCATGCAATCTCAATCATCAGTACAGTCACACCAGTCAGCTCAATCAAGGAAATCTGAACCATCCGAATCAGTTCTATCCCAAGATTCTATCGCAGTGCAAAAGTTTCATCATCCCCAGTCAGTTTCTCCACACAAACACCATCAAGGAGAACTTGATGAAAGTGAGATTCATCCTTTTCAGGAAGCCTCTTCTCCTCCTAAAACAGAGGTTAAGCCCATTCACCCTGAGCCTCACACCCAGCAGGCCTTCATTATAGAGTTCTTTGATGATAATCCCAGAAAGAAGCGGTCACAGTCCTTTACCCACAACTCTGCACATGCTGACTCCTATTCTGCATTGAAGACCAAACTAGAGAGACGGAAAGGTCTGGCTCATGGGGAAAGACCCGCCTCTGTGCACGGACATGTTCCTCCAACACAGCAAATCACTGTTCAACTGAAAGGTTCAAGCCATGGAGGTTCACAGCGATCAAGCTCACTGAAGAGAGAGAAGACAGAAGACAGTGGGACCAGCACATCTTTTTTAGGGACCTCGTCTCGCTCTACACCAGCTATCACCATTAAGCCTTTTGGGAGTGTCGGCAAGAAGTCCAAACTAGCTCAGGAATTTACCGCAGAGTTTTTGATGGATACAGGAAAGACTTCCCCACCTCCCATGTCTGCCCCACCTGTGATGATGTCCCCATCACACACTCTTTTACCCTCCCCAGCAGAGCCATCTGGACCTTCATCTGTATCATACCCATCTTCTCCATCCCAACTATCTGCATTATCTCAGTCTCTTCTTCCAGCAGCCTCACCTGTCTCCATCCCGTCCCAAACCCCAGGAAACAGTCCGTTATCTATTGCCTCCCCACTCTACTCAGCTGGGTCACCTATGCCACAGTATTCACCACTGTTAGTTAGTGGTGTTGAAACTAAGGGCTCAAGGGTGACAAGAACTGAGGAAGAGGACAGTCTGAGTGATGCTGGTACCTACACAATTGAGACAGAGTCACAAGATAAGGAAGTGGAGGAAGCTAGAAGTATGATCGATCAGGTAAAACTTTTTTTCTTTTTCTTAAGAAACATTATATACTAGAATCAAAATTCAAATTTGTCAGTGATTGAGTTTAACAATGATAAGCAGGTGCAATTTGTAAATGTTAAGTTACTTTCTCATATCCAGGTTTACTATAAAGATACTATAAGTAAGCAAAGTTGAGAAATGGAAAACTGTGGCTCTGTGACACTTTCAAAACATTGTGCTCTTTGTTTGAGTGGTCCGAAATGTTAACTTCTGTTTCAACTGCTGGTGTGAGTTTGGGTTGGCACGATTTGTTTGACCTCTTTGGTCTGAACAATGGAAGACAGTGTTGTTCAAGAAACATGGTAAATATATTTGTTCATTATTTCACAGGTGTTTGGTGTTTTAGATGCACCAGAATACAGTGGTCAGACACTTGGAGTTTATAGACCTGTGATTGATGAGGGTAAAGATGAGCAACTATTCTTGAGTCATAGCCATGGTATGGCAGCTGATGTAATGTTGACATCATCACAAAGCCATGGTGGGGACCAAGTCATCTCACTGCAGGTATTGCAAATACATATAGCTCAGACAGCACTTCCCTCCTTCATTACTGCAAAACTGTGCCTTGACTGTGTTAGTAAATAGTGAACAATTAATGAGTAATTATGATTGTTAGTTGTTACTCTTTTTTTATTTTTATTATTGTTTAGGCACCTCCTGAGGTAGGAGGGCCTAAATGGGTGTCACGTTGGGCCAGCCTAGCAGACACTTACAGTGATCCTGGGGCTACTCAACTATCTATAGGAATTCCACCCCAAAGTGGACTTGCAGACAGAGGTATATTCATTGAAAACCACTAGTGGTCTTTGAGCAATTGAGTGTTTCAATAAAATTTTACATTTAATGCATAGGCCAGCAAATTCATAACTGTTTTCACTCTTATATCACTCTTTCACTCTTAAGATGCCAGTGTGATATCAACCATTAGTCAAAGCTTGGATTTTGTAGAGTCAGAGGGCAGTCAAGTTTCCAGGACCAGACGAATACTTCCTCAGGTTCCACCTGGAGAAAAACCTGAGAACACAACCCCCAGTATCTTGATTCGGCATGAATCAAACTTGGACCATGAGCCACCAGAGAAAGGTTCCAGAGCACCACAGCAGCATGACTGCACTCAGAGGCTACGTGTCCAAGATGATGTGGACCCAGACAGTCTGAGTGACACTAGCCGTTCAGATGACAGCTCTATCCTTGATAGGAGTGGAAGGAGCCAAGGAAAGAGAGGAAGTACAATACATTCACCTTCTGAAAATGTTAACCATTCCAGAGGGTTAAGAGAGTTGTCAACACCCACTCCTAAACCCACCTCATTTTATATTGGTTCTGAGGATGGTTCATGCAAGTCAGATGTGTCCAAAAGTCCAGTTCTTTCACAGCCAGAAAGAGACTCCTCCTCCAAGATACCTCCAACAACTGTCTTGATACGACATTTGAGTGGCCATGAGTCTATGCGTCCAGTGAAACCTAACTCATCAGCCCCAAATCTTCAGACACATAACAGGGATGTTGTGCCCACCAAAGACACCTCAATGTCATTTGTTCGACAGGAGAGTTTTACCAAAGATAAGCCAAGTGATAACATTCAAGTCAAGAAACTGCCACATATCTCTAGTCATCCTGCTTTGAGAAGCTTGGATACTGAGGAAGTCGTTCGAGATACATTTCCCTATCCTAAAGAAGCAGAGAAATCTTTGACATCACCAGAAGAAAAGTTACCTGAATTTAGTCAACGATCAAAAAAAGTAAGCTGTCCTGCACAAGACGACTCTCTTTCTGGTGATTCAGATGTGGATACCGCCAGTACAGTAAGCATGGTCAGCAATAAAAATGTTCCTGTCAGTGTAAATAAGAAGCACACATCTGCAGGTGATATGCGTAAAGAGAAATCATCTTCTGGTTTACAAGACAAAGCACGACAACCTACGGCTCGTGAACGGCTATCAGAAAAACGCAGAAATCATGCCCCTGCTGATAATACCAGTAAAGCTGAACTAAGTCGTCGTCTACAGCTTCGTCGCAGTGCCGGTAACCGTGGATCTTTAGACCTTTCAGATAATCAGCATGGCCAACAGCTCTGGCATGAAGCTGCAGCTTCTGACCACGAGTCAAGTTCACGACCCAACAGCCGCAAAAAACTCCCTGCACACCTGCAGAAGGAAGACCCTAATAAAATGGCTAAAGGAAACCAGCAGGTATTGACCCGGTCCAATAGCCTTTCAGCCCCAAGACCAACCCGTGCCTCCATGCTCCGCCGAGCTCGACTTGGCGAGGCCTCTGACAATGAGGGTGCTGAGACAGACCGTGCATCTCAGAGCTCTGACCACAGCAAGACTGCTGAGGGAAAGAAACTGTCAAGGCTAGACATTCTCGCCATGCCTCGAAAACGCACTAGATCCTTTACTGTTCCAAGTGACAATGAGTCCACCTCAAGCAAGCACGGCATTTCTAACCGTCCTACAGAGACAAATAGCAGTGTGAGGAAAGGGGCTTCAAGTGAGGTGAGGCAGGCAACCAGCAAAGGGACTGCATCAGTAGGGAAGCACTCCACCACTCGTACCCGTTCTAACCAAGTTAAACACAGTAGCACAACTGGTGAGTATCTTAAATCTCACAGATATGCTCTACCTTTAGACAAGGCCACCAGAATTGAATTTTTGCATTATATTACTAATAATGTTGTAATTTGATGTTTTACAGTGACATCAGTAAGTATATCATCACCCTGTGATTTTGTAAGTTCTCTTACTTAGAAATTTCATGGAGGGCTCTACAATATTCAGCATAGGTGCATTTCCACTGTGAGAGACAGAATCTAAAAAGAAAGATTAGGGAATCACATTGTATGATTTTTTAACAATTTATTTGGGAATTACTGTATCAAATAAGTATCGCTTTGATCAGCCAGATTTATCACCCTCAAAGACCTGTTATTTTGCTTTTAAATCCAGTTACACTTTGCTCATGATTCTAAATTAGTAGCACCTGTTTGAGTTTGTTAGCTGTCATAAAGACACCTGTGCACCCCACAATCAGCCAAAGTCTAAATAGCAACATGGGCAAAACCAAAGAACTGTCAAAAGACACAAGAGACAAAATTGTAGACCTTCACAAAGCTGAAAAGGGCTACGGGGCAGTTGCCAAGCAGCTTGGTGAAAAAAGAACAACTGTTGGAGCAATTGTCAGAAAATGGAAGAGGCTAATGATGTCCCTCGGACTGGGGCCCCACGGAAAATCTCTCCCAGTAGGGTATCACAGTAAATCCCAAATAATATTGTTAAAAAATCATACAGAAATCAATGTGATTTCCAGATTTTTCTTTTAGATTCCGTCTCTCATAGTGGAAATGCACATATGCTGAAAATTGTAGACCCTTCCATGATTTCTAAGTATGAGAAATTGCAAAATCACAGGGTGATCAAATACTTATTGACCTCAATGTATTCAGAAATGTTGATTTTCCTTTTTTGTTTGTAATTTCAGGTACCCACCGTAGACAAAAGGATTCAGACTATTCCTCTACCTCAGAGGAGGAGGTTGAGACCAATTCCAAACATAAACGCTCGCATGCCTCAGCTTCAACTCAGACCCAGACTCCACAGAAAACTACTCAAATGAGGCTAAAATGTGTGTCTTTGGAAACGGAAGAGGACGAAACTCAGAATGAACACTTCCAAAATTGGTCTACTCATAGTGCAGAAATTGCCAGGTTATTTAACTTTTGTTGTTGTTGTGTTGTGATATGCTAATGGAATAGATATGAGTAATTCATTTTTTATTTTCATTTTATACTTGCTTTTTTTAGACTGAGTCAAGATCTGGCCAAAGATCTTGCAATCCTCGCACGTGAAATCCATGATGTTGCAGGGGATGGTGACTCCCAGACGTCATCAGGCGTTGCAGCTACCACTTCCCCAGGCTCCATGCCCAATGCCCCAGCATCCACTATCTCAACCAGAGAGGAGGTGCACCTAAAGTTTGCTTGCTTGGTGTGATGACATCCCATCATATACATTGACCCATTCCATTACCTTTTTAATATAAAGCAGAACATGCAGCAAATATTTATATTTATACTTATTAGCACAAAGAGGAAAAATGTAGATGCAATATAGGTAAGCAAACCTGTTTGGTTTGCTATACCAGGATACACCTAATGATAATTATATTGTGTCCCAAAAAGGACTAACACTAATGTAAACGTTTTTTGTTTAATCTTGCATACGTTTTGTTGTATATTTTCTCTTTTGTGCAGAGACCATATGCATCATTACAGAGGTTCCTGTTACCTCAGGTGCTGAATTCATCACTCAGTTTTACCAAGTGGTGTCCAAAAATAATTAAATTACTTTCTCTGTGAGCCAGTATCGATGTACTAACAAGTGTCCAATGTCCAGCTTTGAAACCTGTTGTTAAACTTCTGCCTTTTTTATGCATGAGAAAATTTCCTAATGCATGGAAACTCACTTCCAAATTCACTCCTAAGGCTGTATGTTCACAAAAAAATTATTTAAATATTTGCCAGCTGTATCTTGAAGAAACTAGGATCGAAGTTGCTGTGCTGACTGTGAACATAGAACCCTTTTCTATTCACCATTGAAATAGCATGATCACACAGATATTTTCCCAGAGATTTGCTCCTAGAAGCCTCCATTGTAATCTGAGCTCAGAGATATTTGTCTCTTAACATCAAATTTAACCATTTGCCATTGTCATGTCCACCTGTTCTTACTGGTGCTTTCCCATCCCTGATTAATCTGCAGCTGGTACAGCATATACCCGAGGCAAGTCTGAACTATCAAAAGGTTCCTCCAGGCTCAACTAGTCCAATAGACCAGGACTCAAATATGAACGACCATGACAGTTCCAGACGGCGTCCCTGGAACCGTGAAGAGGTCAAATTTGGTCAAATCCTTTGCTCATTACACAATAAACTGATCCATTAGTCATTTACTCAGGGTGTAATAGCCTAAATAACCAATGGCAGTGCCTCTCAGAAACTGTATAGAAAAAAATGCAATTGCATAATTTCTCTTTTTAATCTTTTTATTTATTTTTTCAATCGCAGGTAATTTTGGACAATCTCATGTTAAACCCAGTCTCCCAGCTTTCCCAGGCTATCAGAGAGAACACGGAGCAACTAGCAGAGAAAATGAAGTAGGAACAAAAAATAGATTTAAAAACAAATTTTAGGTGGGACATCTTGAAGGGATTAATTTTTTTTCTTCTACTTATTTTTTTAAAGGTCATTAGGCTGTAGTTACATCATGTCTACAAATGACTTGCTAGCTGTAAGAAGAAGAATGGAAAGTTTCATCCTAGAGAATAAAAGAATAATCATCAGTATTTTTGGTCAATTTTTTTCAAGAGACTATAAATAAAGGGAACACTAAAATAACACTTCCTAGATCTGAATGAATGAAATATTCTTATTAAATACTTTGTTCTTTACATAGTTGAATGTGCTGACAACAAAAATTCTTAATGGAAATCAAATTTATTAACCCACGGAGGTCTGGATTTGGAGTCACTACACACTACAGGCTGATTCAACTTCTCCTGAGGGAACTCCTTCCAGACCTGGACTAACTCATGGACAGTCTGTGGTGCAATGTGGCGTTAGTGGATGGACCAAGACATGATGTCCCAGATTACTGACCCACTGCCATGCTGTCAGGATGTTGCAGGCAGCAGAACGTTCTTCACGGCATCTCCACACTCTGTCACGTCTCTTACATGTGCTCAGAGTGAACCTGCTTTCATGCTGAAGGATGTTGCAGGCAGCAGAACGTTCTTCACGGCATCTCCACACTCTGTCACGTCTCTCACATGTGCTCAGAGTGAACCTGCTTTCATCTGTGAAGAGCACAGGGAGCCAGTGGCGAATTTGCTAATCTTGGTGTTCTCTGGCAAATCCCAAACGTCCTGCACGGTGTTGGGCTGTAAGCACAAACACCCACCTGTGAACGTTGGGCCCTCATACCACCCTAATGGAGTCTGTCTCTGACCGTTTGAGCAAACACATGCACATTTGTGGCCTGCTGGAGGACATTTTGCAGGGCTCTGTCAGTGCTCCTTCTGTTCATCCTTGCGCAAAAAGTCGGAGGTAGCGGTCTTGCTGCTGGGTTGTTGCCCTCCTACAGCCTCCTCCACGTCACCTGATGTACTGGCCTGTCTCCTGGTAGCGCTTCCATGCTCTGGACACTACCCTGACAGTCACAGCAAAACTTCTTGCCACACATTGATGTGCCATCCTGGATGAGCTGCACTACCTGAGCCACTTGTGTGGGTTGTAGACTCTGTCTCATGCTACCACTAGAGTGAAAGCACTGCCAGCATTCAAAAGTGACCAAAACATCAGCCAGAAAGCATACAGTAGGAACTGACAAGTGGTCTGTGGTCACCAGTGGTGACTCACCACCTGCAGAACCACTCCTTTATTGGGGGTGTCTTGCTAATTGCCAGTTTGATTTCACAGAAGTGTGACTGACTTTTAGTTACATTGTGTTGTTTAAGTGTTCCCTTTATTTTTTTGAGCAATCTATTTTCAATGCATGTATGCCTGCTTCAGCATACACTGAAAATACTGAGAGTTTCAAAGCACATAATGCCATTTTATTCTATTAAGATCTTTAAACAAAGAACTAGCAATACTGTTCAAGTTCATGTATAAAATGTTGCACAGAAACCATCCTAAATTTGACCTTCCAATCACCTCTCAAATATGCGTATGTTTGATTTATAGAGTGAATGTACAGATAGAAAATGCACGTCTCTTTCAGATGAAAAAATGACCTTGAACTTGCACACAATTTAATGGTTTCAGCTGTCTGCCTTGTAAATGACTCCTAATTAATGTCATTAACATAAAATATCACCAATCATCATAATTTAGAACAGTGAGCTGAAAGAACAGCTTACATTTTCAAAAAACTGCAATACTCCAACAATGTAACAAAAAGCATATGTGACGCTAAGCACTTTTCCACGTCCACATCCAGTTTTTACAAATAGCGCTGGCATGGATTTAAGTATACACACTGTGCATACGCACGCTTTATAAATGAGGCCCATGGTGTGTGTTTTTGGTCTCTTTAGTCCCACAACTATTGTGTCTTTTTTAGAGCTCTGTTTCAAAACAAGACAGAGGTCTGGGAGGAAATAGAGGCAAAGATCAATGCTGAAAATGAGGTTCCCATCCTTAAGACATCCAATAAGGTACATTCATTTCAATGTATTTTCCAAAGACCAAACATTCAGTTGAGAGATGTTTCTTTATTTTTTTTAAATATATTTTCCTTACTTCGTAAGCAGGAAATCTCATCTATTCTCCAAGAACTGCGAAGGGTCCAGAGACAACTTGAGGGTCAGTTTATTAGCATTAGATTTTAAAATTTGACCATATATGCTACACATTCTGGTGCTTCCCTACAGTATATTTGTTGGTGTTTTATCTTTGTCATACCACAGTGATCAACACTATTGTTGAACCTGGAGGAGTCATCAAGATTCACCCAATGGGAACTTCTCCAACAGGAAAGACCAAATCTGTTTCCAAGGAGTTTACCAGCCCCACTTCTGCTAATGCCAATGCAAGTGCAAAGCGAGGTCCCAGGGCCCCTGAGGGAGGTCGATATGTAGTTTAAGCTTGCTTTCAACAAGGGCGTAGCCATTAGCTTGCTTTGCAAAAAAAACAAAAACACATCACAATCATGTCAATCATGTACTGCACATCTCTTTAAAAACTGCCATATTCGTGGCACATTTGTGAAAGTATTGTAAGACTATCTGTGGTGCAAATATGCGGCATATGCTTTCTCAAACACTGCGGACACTACTCCACAAGCTAAAGCAGGTGTAAACTTTGTTTTCTTCAACAGTTGTAATTTGTGGCTTGTTTGAAAGATTGTCCAAATGTCAAGTTGTCATTTATGATTGAGTGAATGAGTGGGTGTGTCACTGTATTCCTGTACCCTGTCTGTTGTGGTCTCAATAATTGAAAACCATGTAGCATTCAATTTGTTGTTCATTTTCAATCGTGAAGTACTTGGCTTCTACAAAACTTCAGCATAAAAAAATGGGTGAATACACAATACTAAATAAGTACTTGCCTTCAATAGGGGCATGGCCATTAGCTTGCATTGCAAAAAAAAAAAAAAAAGATCAGCTGTTTTAAATATGCTATGAAAGATATGAATCAAATATTGGTGCTTTTCAGATTATGGCTACTGTTTATTTAAAAGTAACCTTTGGCATAGATTGTTTCTTTTTGTATTTTTATTTTGCAACTACGCCCTATTCTCGGGGGGGGGGGGGGGTATTTTACGTGTGTAAGCGAGTACTAGATTCAGTAGAATCATGTGTGATGCTGTGAAGTATTGTTGCTGTGTGTTAGAGGTGAAAACTTGAAAAACGGGTTACCTTCACCCTGCCCTTATATATTATGCTTTTATGATTGTATGCAACAAAATGATTATATTTAATTTAGAATGACAAAAAAATTATTGGAGCAATCAAAAAGCAGCTGGATGTAACAGGCTATCGCCCTCATGTTTGTATCAGCCATGCATTTTTTTTAAATGTATTTTTTGAATGTTTTAAAAGCATCAAAATGATGATGAGATATCCTTAAAAAAAGAATATTTCACAGAACAATAATGTCACACAAATATTTAATTTTGAAAATTGCACATGAATTAGCAGGGTAAGACAGGGTAAGATACCCCTTGAGCCAAGATGATTTTTCTGTTGAACATAGATGACACAAAACACAACCGATACAGTTAACGGCTATGCTTTTTTTGAATGAGCTAAATTAGCTGAAAAAGCTACATTTTTGGGATAAGATATTTAATACATGGGTGTATGTATTAAATTAATTAATACACCCATGTACTATTAAAGATATTTGCTCTTCATTGAAACCTTGGCAGAGTGAATTCATTCTGTTTGAGTTTATAATGTTGCTGTAACAATGTAGCTTGAATAAAAATATGGGGAACACAATATGTAAATATTCATGTGCCGTATAATGTAGTAAATGCACATTGTTCTTAAGAGTGGCATTTTACTCATCTTACCCTAACTATTTTAGCTTGAGACTGGCCAATATTATTGTGACATCCAGTAGCTTATGCTGACAACATTGTGAATGTGCAGTGAACCAACAACATACAGTACAAGAACAACTTTTTTGTGTGCCAGGGTCCCATTAACACATTAAATTATTTAGTAAACGATTAAGATTGTACTTGTTTTGTGTCTGTAAGTGTAATCTTCCATTACAGCATATTTTTTTTTTACCTTGTTTTGTTAAAAAGTCTTGCAATCCTGGTGTTGAGGTAATGTTTCTAAATATCTGCACTAAGAAATGATTGTATACCACATTAGTCTTATAGTTTAGCAGCTCAACATCAAACAGTTTGCTTTAGTTTTTTGGCTGTGCGTTATGGATGGTATGTATCAAATGCAAAGAGATAATTATTTTGGAATTATTGCATGTGAGCCAAAGCTAGGACTTGTGTACAGCTGTGTGTGTGTTCACTTATAGAGCAGTACTGCAGCAAGTTGATGATGAACAACTAACATTTATAAAGCCTAGTAATTGCACACAATGTGCAATTGTGTTTTGTGCTGGAGTACTTATGCTCTCCTTATGTATTTCTAAATTTACTGTAATTTTCTTTGTCACCCACAATACAAGGCCTGTAAATACATTGAATATAAAGGAAACATTCAACGCCGGCAGTGTTATATTTGTGTTCTTGTATCTAAATCTGAAAACACAAATTGTTGTTAAATTAATCTAAGTGTCTGCTCTGTGGCAACTGCAATTATCTTGTGATGCACATTATTTTCATGGATTTAGTATTTGTATCCATGAAATCCATTGTTTTTTCAAGTCTTCACCACATTTCCTAACACCTTTTAGCTATAGCTTTAAGCTATAATCTGTAATTTTAGCAATTGGAGGAGATTTGAGGAGTCATAAATATTGCTGATTTGACTATTTGATTCAAGATAAAAAAAAATGTTGAGGCCAAAAGACCACATTTACATGGGACATAAAAAAGTTTAAAAGTTGAATTTTCTTTGGTTTTAATATGGAGTGAATTTTCACTTTCACAAGTATTTATTGATGCATTTGTAATAAGTCAGACAGAAAAGGAAATGTATAGAATCTTAAATAACAGAAACACAGTGATCAATGAGACATGTTATCACAGGCTGCAAAACCAAGTGTTTCAGATGCTAAAACATACAGGGTTAATATTTGTCTTGTAATTGTTACATTCCCCAAAACCTGAATATTTGATTTGTTGTAAAGATTGCAACAAATCTTAATGTAAGCTTAAGTAGCATCATTGGTGTAAGCTTAAAAAAAATAAGTAACCGTCATGTTTTTAAACATTTGGATCTAGTCTCCTGGACAAAAGCAATCTGTGCCTAAATTCATTAGTCAAAGACTAGGTTGAGGTTAAAAAACAAACAAACAAAATCTCTGTTCCATGCATGACATTTAAAATAATAATAATAATAACAACTTTAAAATGTCTTTCAGTTAAAAGTAAAATAAAACCCTGTTTTCAAATGGTCCATTTCATTTAGAATCTAGACGAAATAAGATAGAATTTTATCTCTTGCTGAAGAAACCCTTAGCTCAAATATTACATTATTTACATTTTTGGGTAAGGTATTTCAATTATTTATAAACAAGAATGTAATTTATGTAAAATGACTACCAAATAATGTACAGCAACTATCAAATATGTTATTGGTATAACAGAAAGAATGAATGTACAACAATATTTACATTTTCTTCCTGACATTTTGACCATTAAAATCCACATGCTTCCCAATATCTGCAGGCTACATACAGTGTCCAAAATACCACAGAAAGCAAAATGTAAAGAAAATAATTTTTGAGGTTTAATTTTGCCAAGATGGTTTATTTGGCTACAGCATGATGTATGATGATCATACTGTACACATTTGTCTTCAGTGGTGAAAAAAAGAGAAATTAAAAAAGTTACAGAAAATAAAAATTTCACAGCCAACGATTTTCTAAAACCTTTGAAACAAACAATAGATGTGGTTTAAAACAACTGATTTTATCTTATGTTTTGGAATTTTTCTCTGAGATTCTTGACAACACTGTGTTGACTAGAATCATCCTTTTTCCCAGAATCCAGTGCATTTTGAACAGCATTGTCTGAGTATTCACTATTGGATGAAGCTTTCTCAGTTTTTTTGCACCTGTCAATCTTAGGTAATTGTTCTGCCTTAGATCCTCCATCTTCCCTCAAATGGTATTCCTCTGACTCCTGATATGCCCGACAGCGGTCAATAACAGCCACAATTGAGATCTTCTCACGAGATGTTGGTGAACGAATTAGGATGTAGCTGTCTTCTGTTCCTTCTGTTGTTATTTCCTCTTTCTTACACTCTTGTGTTGACAGGTCCATCTTTACTGGTGGCACTTTCTCAAACACAATTATATTATTCTCATTTGGAAGGGTAGCTTGAGCAGAGATATAGAAGCCACTGCTGGCATTTTTACTCTGAAGATCACTCAAGTACAAACTACCCCATTTTTGGTCCAGAGAACCTGCACGCTGGGTCCGAGTCAGCAATTCTCCTGTATCCCCTCCTGGATAAAACTTGTAAACTGAAGAGTCTGTGGAACCATTAGAGGTGACTAAATGGCTAGAAGAGCAGCTACAGCGTCTTCTAGAACTGTCAAACATCTTTTCTTCCACTGAGTGACTTTGCCCTACTGTTGGCTGAGCAGACGAGCTACCGAGGTGTGCATATTTTGAGCAAAGTTCACGGACATCCGGCCAGTTGAAGCTCTCAGGTGGTGGACTAAGAGGACACTTGGAATGGGACAGGTGTGGGGACAAGACTTTTGGGCCACTGACAGAAGTGTGTTCTGGGCTTGGAGTCATAACCTGAGCCTTCTTGTCTCCATCATGATAAGGCTGATCATATGGAGCCATTGAGAGCATCAAATCTGCTTTAACTGTTAATCAAAAAATGACAAATGTAAGTGGAGCAGCAAACATAAGATAATTTTAATTAGTGCTGTTAAATTATTAATCATGATTAATCACTTCCAAAATATAAAATAAATAGTTTGTATGTGTACTGTGTATATTATTTATAAATATAAACATACAGTATATATTGAAAATATTTACATGTAAATACATTTATATATATTTATATTGTGTGTGTATATATATATATATATATATATATATATATATATATAAAAATAAATATATGATAATATTCAAATACTATCCGTCTACCAAATATACCTTTGGTCTCTTTCTCTGGCTTTTCTTCCACCACTGAAAGAAGGTTCCTCTTGGCCAAACATGCATCTCCTGACTCCTGACTCCTCTGTCTTAACATTGGTTGTGTGCACTTCATGCGTTGACTGTATTTCCTTGCCAGATGAAAAACTTTGTTTTGGGATGAATCTACATCTTCTGCTGACTGAGCTTCTGTGTCCCTCTTATCTTCAGTTTCTGCTCTCAACTGGATAACTCTGGGGGCTGGAACTTTAAGAGGCCTACCTTCATCTTCCCATTGTCTGGGTCTGATGACATCACTCTCACTGGCTGCATGATTTTCCTTCTCCTTAAAAGCTAATGGTGTAGAGGACTCCTCCCTGATAGTGCTCAGATCTGAATCTTCAAACATAATCAGTCCATCGCTGACTTTCGTTTCTATCTTTCTTCTCTGGCATGGATCCTTCCTGGAGAGGCTGGGCCTTAGTGCTTTGAGGTCCCCTTGACATCTAGTGACCTCTTTTTCCATATCTTGCCAGACTTTGATCATTTCAGAGGATGGACGGAAAACCTCTTCCTCATTACTCCCAACTATAGACTGAAGTTTGATGGGACCATCTACATCAAAGTCAAATAGGTCTCCATTTATGTCATGTCTAGAGAAATCTGTGGAAGTGCCGATAACAGGTTGTTCCAGAGTAGCTGGATTTGCATCGGTTTCTGACAGAGCCAATGTAACCAAAATAGATTCTGTGTGTGAGTTTTGAGCTGTAATAGGTCCAGATTTACTGGTGGTCTTCTCTAGGGCAAGGTCTTTATCTTTTGGAATGCTGTTAAAACGACTAACTGAATTTCTAACAAGCCCGCTAGGAATGTAAGTGAGGCTCTCTCTACGCTTTAGGCTAAATGTAGCATCCTGGTGTTCTGCATTCTCATAGTAGCTCCTAATCTTATCAATGAGTAGTTGGTCTTGCCTGGACAGCACTGAATCCCTTCTTCTGTAAATGGTTCGATCCAAGTCAAAAAGACTGTCCTCTCCTGAAGACCCGATCACGAAGTCTGCTGATGCAAGGGCTTCCTGGGTCAGTGGAACTCCATGTGACTCAGAGCAGGTGCTGGCAAGGCGATGTTGGTGCTCATGGGCATCTCCTAGACTTAGGGTGCTACCGGTCCTGCTGGGAATCCGTGGAGATACACAACCGAGGGAGCGCATTTCCTCTGTGCTGACGCTACTACGCCGTGCATTACACACAAAGTGTTCAGCAATGACACTGGCCTTATCGAGCACAGATGATGGTAGGATGCTAGCGGAGTCTAGTTTCTCTTCTACATCCTCCTCTTCCTCTGAAGAATTGCCAGGTGTGTCTTCCTGCTGTAACAGTGAAGAGGCCTCTTTTTTAGTACCTTTCTGATCATCTTTGTGTCTTGCAGAATCCAGATCCTGGATATCTGGTTTGTCCATCTCTGACTCTGGATCACAAAACACACCTGGCTTCAATTTCTCAGTGGAACCCCAGTAAGAGGTTATTTGCTGGTTTTGAGATTCGTCCTTGAGAGTGTACAAAGGGGAAATCAAGATATAGTTAGTGTTAATTTCATTGATCTCTGGGTTTGTTTCAAAAACAGCTGGGTATTGCCAACAACCTTGTGATACAAAAATTTCTAAATATCAAATTTCTAAACATTGGTTAGGTAACCTGCGATTTACTAATGCAAATTAAAATCAGTAGGTAGATTTTTAGTCCTAGGTGTAAAGTATTAAATTTACATAGCAAACATAAATTAAACAATTTTAATTAAACAACTAACCTGTTCTGAGATATATTTTTCATCCTTGAGATATGCCTCCACCTGGTCAACTGATGGGCCATTTTCTCTTTTAAAGTTGTTCTCGGCATTCTCACCCCCCCCTTCCTCCTAAAATAAAAACGTGTTTTTAGGGATGTTTGAGAAAACCATTAACTTTCAGTAAATATTTAAAGTGTTATATAAGCAATACAAGTATCAAATAATAAAACAATTATTCAGACATCCAGATTAACTTAGAGTCATTAGCAAGTCCAGATGAAATCACCAGATGAAATGTTTTCCATGCTTATTTCGGAAAGAAAACGTGTATTCTTTTATTTATTTATGTATTATTTGTTTTTTTTAGACAAAATAGAAAAATATTTTTAACAAAATATTTTACATAATTACTACAAAAATAAAGTAAAACAAAAAAAAAACCAAACAAACAAACAAACAAACAAAAAAATATATATATATAATTTAAATATAAAATATTTAATATACATTTTTTTTTTAAATAAAAGATGGAGAATACGTAGAACTTTGAGAATGGTGTGAAAATCTGGAACTTCCTGAATAATTCTGTGCACACAGATTCCATCTGGGCTTGTTGTTTTCAAAATAAAATGGGTGTCTTTATGTTAATGCAGTAAACAGAACAACTGCTATTACATGCACATCTTAGTTAATATGTTTGAATTAAATCGACACTAAACATTTCAAACAATGTTATGTAAACTGGGAATATCAATCAAGTGAATATGGTAATCAAGTGTTCACCATGTCCTACCACTAGCGATATCATCTGTTTTAAAGAGTTTTTGTCCTAACCAACGCCGTTTTGTTTAACACTTTTAACACATTTTCGACTTTGCATTGGAAAGAGACCAATGTCCACAATGTATGTACACAAACAAATCTCACAGAACCTGAATTACTACTCCTTCTATACAGTGGGTACAGAATGTTTTCAGACCCTCTTACATTTTTCACTCTTTGTTATATTGCAACCATTTGATAAAATCATTTAAGTAATTTTTTTTTCATTATTAATGAACACACAGCACCCCATATTGACAAAAAAACCCACAAAATTGTTGACATTTTTGCAGATTTTAAAATATCACATGGTCCTAAGTTTTCAGACATTTTGCTCTGACACTAATATATTTAGCTCAGGCGCTGTCCATTTCTTCTGATTATTCTTGAGATGGTTCTTCACTTTCATTTGAGTCTAGCTGTGTTTGATTATACTGATTGGACTTGATTAGGAAAGCCACACACCTGTCTATATAAGACCTTACAGCTCACAATGCATCAGAGCAAATGAGAATCATGAAGTCAAAGGAACTGCCTGAAGACCTCAGAGAAAGAACTGTGGCAAAGCACAGATCTGGCCAAAAAAAGATTCTGCTGCACTTAAGGTTCCTAAGAGCACAGTGGCCTCCATAATCCATAAATGGAAGATGTTTGGGATGACCAGAAACCTTGCTAGACCTGGCCCATCTGGCAAGACAATGACCCTAAGCATACAGCTAAAATAATGAAAATAATGAATGGCCCAGCCAGAGCCCTGACTTAAACCCAATTGAGCATCTTTGGAGAGACCTAAAAATGGCTGTCCACCAATGTTTACCATCCAACCTGACAGAACTGGAGAGGAACTTGTTGAGTCCCAAAAAGACTTGCTGTATTAGATCAAAAGGGTGCATCTACTAAATACTGAGCAAAGGGTTTGAATACTTAGGACTATGTGAACTTCAGTTTTTCTTTTTTTAAAAATCTGCTAAAACATCAACAATTCTGTGTTTTTCTGTCACTATGGGGTGCTGTGTGTATATTGAGGGAAAAAAAACTTAAATTGTTTTAGCAAATTGCTGCAATATAACAAATAGTAAAAATTTAAGGGGGATATAAATAATTTCCGTACCCACTATATATTAAATCTTACTATGACAAATCCCTCAATTCCATAAGGAAAGCCATGAAAAGCATGTCTCACATTAGTCATAACAAATAGTCTATAGTCAGGGAACATGTTCTTTAGCTGTATGTTCATCAGCTGCAGTGCATTATTCTGTAAATTTCATAGTGCTTGCAAACAAAGGGAACAGTTTCACACCCCGTTTACATGTTTTGCATAAACAAGTTGTTTGATGCTAGACTCTTGTCTTATCAAGCCTGGTTAGACAATGCTGATACCAGTACATGACATTTTGAAATGAATGACATTTTGAATGAATGAAACAAAGAAAACAAAGAACAAAGAAAATAACCTTAAACAATTATTTTAAGGATCTAGGACTAATTAATCTCATTTTTTCTTTTCTGTATTGTCACATATTTTTGAGTTGGACAACATCATTTATTTGTTATATGTCACCACAAAAAGCACATTATGTTACTTGGAAAAAAAATAGAGCTAATAAATAAAGTTAAGATAGTACTTAGCTTAAAAACTGATTTGTTTTGGAAGATGCACATAAAAATAAAATCACATTGTTTTTAGAGTGTATGCTAGTGAGTTTTGTAGTTTATTAAATTCAAGGTGATCCTCCTACGAACATACAGTACAATTAAAGTTGCTTGTATGAAAAGGAAATTCAGCATAAACTATTTTATCCATGTTTGATCATTTATGTAGGCATGGAAATATTACATTAATATCAAATGAAAAGATATCAAATATCTCTACTATGGAGGACCAAAACTGCAAAAGTTAAAAATAAACAAGTAAAAAAAACCCAGGAAAATGAAGAAATAAAGGACTTAATAAAAACAACTAGTCAATTTGTAATTATTTTATTTTTTTATTATTTTTTTTCCTTTATGTATTTTTTTTTTCTGTATTTATTTTACACTTATTTTCATTCTTTTTAACTTTTATTTACTTATCATTTTATTCATTTTTACATTTATTTATAAATGTATTTATTCATGTGTTTATATATATATATTTATTATTTATTCTCTTTTATTTATTTCAATATTTATTGATTATAATATATATTATAATGCAAATTAAATGAATACCATATATTATTAATTTACACTTCATGCCAAATGCCTGCTTTTCAATAAAGCTGTTATCACTGATTTGAATGCAACTAATAATAATAATAAAAAACATGTAAAAAAAAAAGTGAAAAATTTATCATTAACCGTTGCTAGATGTCAATAAAGTGACATTTATCTATACAGTGAAAAAAATTAATGAAGCACTGTATGTGTCATGTTTGTCAGTTTATTACAGTTTGTTTAGTTTTGCTAGCATTGCTAAAAGCTCTACAAAGTTAGATTCTGCTCATGCCATGTGAGCTGTTAGTGAATTGAGGCATTCTGTGAGAGCACATGCAGCATGGTTGAAGGTTTGGCAGACATGCGGGTAGTGTTGCTGGGGGTCAGGCTGGGGTATAACAGGATCCCCTTGGTGGCGAACCTCACCGTCGTGAAGTCCATGGAAAGCAAAGCTCTGGCTCTATAGTGCCAGCAGGAAATGGCAGCCAACATTGAACTTGCAAAGTCAGCTACCTGGTTGTCCTCTATTAGAATATCGTCAGCGTCACTTCCCTCCCCTTCTGCTTCATCCCCATTCTCTTGCCTCAATCTGGCCTTCAGAGATGGTGAGGCATGGATGGGTTCCTCATTACCAATGGGAATCATAGATTCGGCAGAGTATTCATCTTGTGCACCAGGCTTCTCATCTGAAGACTTGCATAAGCCAAGAGTGCTAACGCTACCAGTGGCTTGTAAAGGACACCTGTCAGCGGCCAGTGCCCCCTCACTGTCAGAATGCTGGGGCATGAAGTCACAAAGATTTCTTCTTAGGAGTTATAAAGAAAATGACTCAAACCAAGAATAAAATTATATTTTTTTGAGAAAATAATTTCCTTTTGGGTATAAACGTGCCCGACTTTGCACAAGCTGTTTCATTGACATCACTCTAAAGAGGTGAATAGTAATGGCGCTTTACTAAGACACTTTCCTTTGATACATCTACTTAAGTAACTTTTTTTTTTAATGTTTTTTTTGTACTCAATTATATCAGGATCGGTAATGTTCTTTTTAGTCATTTAAAGCAGGGTTCAACTCTGATTGCCCATCAATATTGTTCCTTAGGGGTGTATTTAAATACTGTATATTACAATTCTTTGTTAAACAGTGTATAAAATTCAATGAGGACAAGCTACTGTTTGGTTACTCAAAATATCTTATTTTGTGTTTAGCACAAGAAAAAACTGAAACAACAGTGAGTAAATAATGACACAATTATTATTTTTGAGTGAACTATCCCTTTAATGACAAGCGGCGGCATGTTTAGTTCTGTCCCTTTAAAGGAACACTCCACTTTTTTGGAAATAGGCTAATTTTCCAATAGGCTCATTTTCCAATACAGATGTGTTTTACCATTTTTGAATCCATTCAGCCGAAGAGTCAAGTTTTAAATAGGTTTAAATAAATTTTAAAATATCAAAACTCTTTAGTCATTTTATAGTGCGACGCTA
>JAUMHR010000079.1:1813180-1833725 GCA_032361145.1 Enteromius fasciolatus
ATATAAAAAGGTTATCACAAAAGTTGTACAATATTTTGGTAAGCATAACAATGCGCATCAGCCAAATTTGCTTTTTTAACAGTCAATGACTAAATCATCTCTTTTAAACTGAAGCAGCACAAAAGTACCAAACCACAACCCAGATATTATTAGGTTTTTTTTCTTTCAAAGTTTGGATGCATGTACTGTATATCAAGTATAAAAGATATCTCAATGTCCCTTTAAATACTGGGTCTAAACAAACTTTCTTTTTCACATCTTAATATTAAGGCCTATATGGTTTAGTTACAGAGATACTGGAAAAAAGCACAGAAATGCATTCTGCTTTCCTGCAAATTGTTTCAGTTCAAGACACCAGCACCACAACTCTCAATTACAACAGGTGACCTAGTATTTTTTTACCGTACTATTCTAAATCAATGTGGACCAGTGACTGTTTTGTCACCCCATTCTTCAAAATACCTTCCTTTTATATTTAATTGTGTGTATATACTACTTTTTTGTCTAAATAAAATAACTCATCATAAAATATATTTCCATTCAAACTGCAACAAAGTCCTTAGTAGGGCTGGGTATCGAGTTTGATACATTTTAGGTACCAACCGAATTGCCTCGATACAACAGAGTATTGAAAAACATCTAGTCGTTCGGTACCCAATTTCGATACCTAATGCCATGTTGACTGCACTATTTTCAAAGTAGTCGCGTCACAGATCTTTTCACACTGCATGACTATCTGGGGTATCATTCAGTCGCTGCTGTGTTCACACTGCATGATAGATCGGCGACAGTAGGTTTCACACTGCATGACTTTACAATAGGAAGAATCGCCGACAACTTTGTCTCACTGCCAAACCAACGCGAGAAGTGAAATGGAAACAACGCGAGGTCACGTGTGCAAGACAGGATTTCTCACGTAGGACTGGGATTATTATTAAAAAAGATAGCAAGCAAAAGAAGCTTGCCATACAATGTGTGCTCCTTTGCAACGAAAAGAATGTTATGGAGGAGTATATACGTTCTATACTTTCATAAGTCCTCCCCCAACATCCCGCTGCCCTGGATGTTGCTCTCTCATTGGCTGTAGGTAATTGCAGATGTTATTTTCAGTCAGAACACATTTCACACGGCATGATTTTGAATCACCGACTGGTCCAGTCAGAATACATTGACGCTTCCAGTGATATTAATGTCTTGCATCTTAATGAGGACATAAATAGAGTAGGCTACATGAATAACATCTCCAAAACTGCTCCAAGAGTTAATTCAAGAGCATTTCACTATTTCATTTGAGTAAATCTATCGTCATATGTACACACAGAACTGTAAAGGTATGGCAACCAGTCAAAATAAAAGTTTGGTTTAGACATGGCAGCAGAAATATTACTATTGTTTAGTAGTATGTACATAATAGGCTACTACAAAATGTATTAAAATATTGCTTCAGTGCTTTAAACTGATATAAATTCCCTTTATTTTCCAACAATAAAATGATATCTTCATTAATTAAAAGACAAATTTGCCTTAAAAAAATTAAATACAAAATTTTCAGAGGAGAAAAAATTATAAGACTATTGTAAGAATAAATAATATTGCAGTAGTGTAAAGGTTGCATAACAGATGTGTGAACTGAAAACTATTTGAACTTTATTAAAACTAATTTGCACTGATTCATTGTGTTGAATATATTTTTTCCGTGCAGTGGCTCAGGAACTGGGTCCATTAAGTCATATGCTGGAATCTGGTGAAATGTCAGTTTTCACACAAGACAAGAAGAGCCAAACCTCATAACATTCTGTACTGTCATGCTCAAACTCAAGGCGGCACTCAAAATCAGTGAATCTAATTAACAGAAACAAATTCACTTTAAGAATGAATAAAGTGGCATTACTCAGTTTAAATTATGAAGTTCAACAGCCCAAATGGAAATATTAGAAAGGACAACAAAATTGATTTTTTTGTTCAAATTTTAGGACACTCTACATTCTCTGCCAGGACCAGTGTTAGGCATTATTACTTTAAAAAAATAATTAGCTATAGTTACTAGTTACTTCTCACAAATAGTAACTTTAAGTTACAACATTATAAAAGTAATTAACTAGCAAGGAAAGTAACTACTGCATTCCTTAAAAAAAAGAAATAATAGTAATCAAATGGCAAACTTGGATGCCGCCAATATTAAATGTTAAATTAATGAAACTAACTTGTGGTGGTGCTTGTTTATCATTTAATGTTTCACGAGTTAGAGCTTGACGGCATGAAATAAGCGAAGCTTGTTGGGTGTGCTGCTAAGGGAGGAGACTCAGGATTAGGAGGGCTGCCAAGCCCTAGGGTGGACAGCCCTAAGGGCTCAGGAGAGGGAGGAGGCGGACAGCTGGTTCCTAATCCTGAGTGCCCCCCCCCGAAGAGAAGGCGGAGAAGGGGAGGAGGGGGGGATACTGCGATCGAGATGAGGAGTGAAAGGAGCTATGTGTATTTATAGGCTGAGCTTAGGATTCTGATAGGATGATAGAATAACTGGATGATTAGGGTGGCAGAGATCTTAAATAACTGCCTTCAAACCCTCCTCCCGAAATGCGTTTAATAAACTATGAAAAAAACGGGGCAAAAAATTATAAGATAGCAAAACTACTACTAATAACAATATAAAACGCACTATTAATAAGCTGCAGGGTTTATGAACATTCATGCATTCGCTCAAATTGATTTGCTAAAATCAAAACAGGGACAATAATAGGTGAGAGCCAGCCAATAAGATTGCAATTTGCTGACTATAATGCATGTATCTATGTAGTCTTAGCATCAGTGTTCATAATGTTATGGTGCAATGTAAGTTTGACGTTTTGCTCAGAATACATTTTTTGTTTTTAATGCTTCTAAATATGTTAATGTTAGTTCTACTATTTAGTCTATTTACAGATGTACACACACAATAAGCACTAATGTAAATTAAATTAATCTAAATTACTTATTACAATTACAATATTAATAGAAATAATCAACCGTTATGATTTTGTCATAATTGCACAGCCCCAACTGCAAACAAATTCAGGAATTCAAATGTGGACAGACTCTTCAGGACTGTGTGATCTCAGGGCTGTATTATGTAATCATCCATGAAATTTCTCTAACAAATTACAATTATTTGTGTAAGTCTCTAAGTGCAGTCTTTTAAATAAAGAATGAAATTGTGATGAATGTTTTTTGGGTTCTTTTAAATGTAAGATGTCATCTGAATTTTTTTTTTTTTTAACCTTATGACTGTAATCTCACTTCAAGCTGCGTGACATTGTGTTGTACTTGGAGGACTCAATCGGCACAATCCAATTGTCAAACCTGATGTTACATAATGTGATAATCCCAAAGCACTGGATGTCTCACTGCTAAGAAGTCATAATAAGCAGCACCTACACTTAAGAGGCATTCAACATATAATGAAAAACATGTATTCAGTAGGGAATACAGTAGCAGGAGAATGAAATATGGTATGAGCCATGATATGACCTTTCTGATGGGTTTAACTACAAACCCTCCTTTACTGCAGTGCACTGAAATGACCTACTAATGTAGTAATCAGCTTAAGTTGAGATGTAATAGAAGTATCAGCAGATCTTTATTTCTGTATGGGGACACCTGATTTCCAGGTGATTATCGTTGTCTTGACTACAGAGACCGTCTCTGCATTTAATAAATAAAGTTTAATTCTCGTTATTATACATTACCATTACTCTGTTGTTCTATTTTGATAATGTTCAGTGCTTTGCCACAATCTGTATTGTTAAAAGCGCTATATAAATAAAAGTGACTTGACTTGACTTGGTGTTGCGTAGGGACTTGGTGATTGGATAGAGGTGGATCTAAACGCAAACTTGCAGTTGATTGTAAGAAAGGGGCCCTGGTTTAAGCAAACTAAATTATTAGCATGTTATAAATTATAACATTTCTACCGTTAAAGTTTTACTTTTTATTTTGTTTGTTTTTTAGTAGCTTGTTTTGTCCCTACTTAACTACTTAAAAATCTGTGTTGCATCAGGTGACGTTTTGTGGGCAGATCCATTTCTGTCTGTACAGAGAAGACTCTTTTGTTTTTGATCTAGCAGCAGGTCTCTGTAATAAACCAAGTCAACCAAAATGTTATTAAATTGGACAATAAATGGCAATTCACTCATGACCTCCATTAACAATTTATTAGGTAAGTCCAAACTACCTAAATTTTCATCCACTAAAAAGTAAAAATTCAAGTTTTATGAAAAGACCTGAGTGCTTCATTGACCTGAAGTAGAAGTTTTACCACACGTATCAGAGTTCTTGCAGTGTAGAATTTTTTTATATATATTTTGGAGGCGTACATTTCAGGCTCAACCTTCATGTCATAGGCTACATGCACTACACACAGCTACATCGTAGGTTTGACTTAGAAGCATCATTCAGCCTTAAGGCTACTCCAGAACTTACTCTTATAACTTAATTTAATAAATGGACAAAAATATGGAAAAATATTAAAAATAACTTCATTTTTGTTCATTATCGCAGATCAAGGCAGCAGTGAACGCATTACAAGACAAGAAGAGCCAAACCTCATAACATTCTGTACTGTCATGCTCAAACTCAAGGCGGCACTCAAAATCAGTGAATCTAATTAACAGAAACAAATTCACTTTAAGAATGAATAAAGTGGCATTACTCAGTTTAAATTATGAAGTTCAACAGCCCAAATGGAAATATTAGAAAGGACAACAAAATTGATTTTTTTGTTCAAATTTTAGGACACTCTACATTCTCTGCCAGGACCAGTGTTAGGCATTATTACTTTAAAAAAATCAAGGCAGCAGTGAACGCATTACCAATAATGTCTCAATGGTAGGCAAGCAAATGCTTGAGTAGAGTAGTGGCAACAATGCATGTTTACAAAAATTACAGCCTGTCAAATAACTTACATCTCAAGGAACCAAAACTTTAAAACCATGGTAACGAACTATCATTTTGTACACATTATATCTCTAGAATATAGGTTAATTAATTGCAAATTTTATTTGATTGACAGTTGAATATAATTATTTTGTGTAGAAAGATAAAGACTAATGCTGACCTCTACGATACTCCGCAGATCTCTCACATACATCCGCTCCGTCTCAATGATCTCCATGACCACACGGTCAAGGTAGGTGAGGTTAGGGTTGGGTGCCATGGTGCTGGCAGCAAACGGAGAGATACTGTTGGAAACGGAGGAGCTGTTGTTGTTGTTAACAGTGTTGCTGCTATTTTGTTGGAGAAATAGGGTGGTTGCTTGGGTGAGACTAGTGCCCTGAGTTTCATCCGGATCAGCAGCAGCCGTTAATTCTAGATCCACGTTGTCCTCAATAGGCACACCAGCAGATGGAATACCTGACAGGAGAACGTCTTCCCGAGAGGAACTGGACCCGGATGAGATGGTGGAGACCACGCTTACGGGCCTCTGGACTTCTGTGAAGTCAGAACAATCAGACAGTGTAGCAGTGGAGGCCCGGTCATTACTGCCAACAGAGGCGGTGGACAACCGAGGCGATTCTAAAGAAATAAAAGAGAATGAATTTATCTTCATATCATAGGTAATCACAATGCATTTTTCACACTCAAATTACTAATTCTTCTCATCATACAGTAAGTCAAAAGTGCAGCAACAATTTTAGATTCTTTTTTAACAGTCGATTTGTTTTAGGCTCCTCCAGTCATCAATGCTTGGTAAACACTGCAGGGGTCACTGTAACTTCTTTTATCTTACACCAAGCTGAGAGACACTTTTAAAGTCAATTAAGTTTGACAGGACATGACAGAAAGCGCTAATATCGACATAGGTTTCTGTTTTTTAAAATTAGTATGTCCATTTACACCAATTAAATTCATTCTTGTGTTAGATTGTTTTGTGGATGCAATATGCTAACAAACTTGGGAATCATACACATATTTCATAATACTTGCTCTGTTTTGTTTTTGAACTATTAATAATCAGTACTCATATTATTTTTTCAGAAGATGCCCTTTTTTTAATCAAAAAAGCTTTTAAAGTAAAAATGATCATATAATGATCTATATATGAAGAGTTTAAAAACCATGTTTTTTTTGTTATGCCATCATGTCTTTATTGTTTAATTGTGTCAGAACATAAACTATCTGCAAAGTTGTGACGCTGACAGTGCACAATAAATAAAGTTATTGTCTTAAAAAAAAAAAAAAAAGAGTCAGCTCACATTTGCCTAAACCAGTCGCCAGCAATTGTTACGGATCCACGTCACTAAGTAACATATTTGCATAATGTCCGCCCAAGTTCGAACAGCTCAGTCACGAACAACTTTCCCACCCACAAACAGTACAATTTCCACGTTGATTACATCATGTCAAGAAGATGCTGTATCCTGTGAGAGTAAATTTGTTTTATATGCCCTTGCGAAAGATGAATCTACAAAGAATGAGTAGTTAACATTTATTTTTTCAACAACACCTCAGTAGTACAATCTTGTGTTGTGTTCGCGTCATTTCACTAATGACTGCTTTTCCAATCTTGGAGTACAACGCGGGATTCATCAAACGCTTGGTCTTAAAAGATGGATCAGTGCCCAGTTTATTTGAACCATCTTGCTCCTCTGAACTTCTACCTGCAAGTATGATTAATAATTGTTGATTGTATTTTCTAGCGTTCGTTCAAAATATGTATTTGTGTACGTTATGTTGTGTAACAACCCCGCACATGTCTTGGTAACCGGCTAACTTGCGTTTCGGTTGTTCTGTTGTTTAGCTGTGAGCCTAATGTAGTCTAAACATTGTGATTGATGCAGCTTGACAGTATGTCTGTCTCATTAGTTGTGATAAACGTAATGATAAATGATGTTTAACAAAGTCTTATGCATTATACAGTGTTGAAGTTCACAACGTAAAGGGTGTCCGGATTCACTTACAAAAGCAAATTCCGAGCACTTTCCACGGTAGTCTGTGCTAACTACAGTAGTTGACGTATTCTTTCAGAAAGCACCTCTAGTAATGTCAGAAAGTATAGTTTTGGTACAAGCTCTGTGGACTGCTGTAGTGGTAGACCAATCATAAAGGACTGTGCCATCTGACCAATCACAGCAGTGAGGGCTCACGGGAAGGCAGGGTTTAGATAGACTGATTCTTTGAACTGCTTCACACTGCATACATGTAAACCTGTTTTAAGAGACTCATAAAACAATATTAGCAACCTTTAAAATGGCATAATAGGGGCACTTTAAAATATTCTGATTTTGGTCACATCAACATCCCTAATGCCGTTTCGCACATGCTCCATTTGCATCACACACGGTGCATTTTTGTTCCTGTGCCTAGGGTAATAGGTTAGTACATTTAAACTACACATTGATGCAGTCTGGCATTACATGCCTATTGAGCATATGCAGCAATGCAATGATCATTTCCACATAGAGTTTGTTTTTGATGTGCAGGACATTGGAATAAAAATGAACATGGATTGACAAAAAAATGTAGTTATTATAAATGCTTATAATTAATGCCTACAGTGTTTCACATTTAACAACATTTGGCATTTTGGCTAGATTTAAAGACAGGAAATGTGCACTTTCAGATAAATGAGGTGACACAATAGACGGCACTTGTAAAGGTGGAAAAACAAAACTCTTTATGACCGCATGATTGCTTGTAATAAAGATTTAATTGCAAAAGAAAAAGGAACTATCAATATTAAGTTTTAATTTAAAATACTTGTGTGTGAATATGTCAAAGAAAGATTGGGCACCACTTTATTTTAGTCCTTTTGCTCATGTAAATACTATGCATTTATAATAGTCAATAAAACAGCTACTGTATGTAATAACCGAAAAGCATTTTTAATAACAATTTAGATTTTAAAATAAAATAACGGGCAAAGGTTGCTTTTGTGGTATACAGCTGCAGATAAGTGTCAGACTGCAAACATGTCCTGTGTGAAAGTACAATAAGCTTGTGCTGCTTCTGCACAACATAGACTACCAGTCATTCTAATATGCTGCTTTATTATTATAATTATCAATGTTGGCAAAGGTGCGATGGCAAACAATATAAATCTTTGCCATCCCTTCTTCTTAATTTAAAACATCCTAGCTGAATAAAAAGTTCAAATTTCTTTCAAATAAAAAAATGTATACTGTATATTGCTATGTAGAAAGGATTTCTATATAAAATAACTGCTCTTCTTTTTAACGTTTTATTCATTGAAGAATCCTAAAAAAATATCACAGGTTCCAAAGAAAATTAAGTTTCAGTTTCAAGCACTGATAATAAATAAGCAAATAAAAAATATTTCTGAATGATCATGTGACACTGAAGACTGGAGTAACAAGGCTGAAAATTCAGCTTTGCATCACAGGGATAAATGAGATTTTAATGTATATTAAAATAGAAAACTAAAATATTTACATCGCAATAATATTTCACAGTATTACATTTTTTCCCACTATATTTTATCAAATAAATGCAGCCTTGATGAACATAAGAAACATCTTTAAAAAATAAAAAAAATCTTACTGTTTCCAATCTTTTGATTGGTAGTGTATATACCACACATGGACAATATGCAGAGCACTCCAAACTGAGTATGTGTGAAACAAGTGTAGTCCTTAAAAATTATTATGAATAACTGCCTTTGCAACCAGTATTTAAAAAAGCATTCCATCTGATAAAATAATAAATAATGCAAAGCATATTAATGTAGAACTGCCATGGAATGGCCTAACAATCACATTGATCAGAACTAAACCTAACAAAAGGACAATACTGCAAGAAAGGTAACTGGTCATTTCACTGTATGTCTACTAGAGGAAGACCACCTTCTGAATGAAAAAATAACAACAATATACAATGACAGTAAACGTTAGTATTATTAATTGTGTATTTGCCAAAAATAACTTTCATTTTTTATAAGTTTCTCATTAATTATAGTATTTACAGACATGTGTTTACAAGCACTTTCTTAAGGTCCAAATTAAAAACTGTCAAAAGACAATCAATAAACACATACTTGTCAGTGTCTCCCGTCTACCTTTCAGCTTAATAAAGTAAACTTGAGGTCAGCAGCAGGACAGAGGGAGGAAACTAATCTTTCTCCCTTCATTTCCATACGAGCATTTTGAAAGTAAACACTTTCAAACAGCACTGACTTCTCCTGCCAGTCCATCCCATTTATGCCTTGTTCTGGACTTTCACCTCTCTATATCTTTAAAACGTTGCGGGCTGGTCAATGTGTTATCTTGTGCTATTTTAAATCTTGTGTTAAAAACAAACAACGCTACAACATCATAAAAATCCTTTTTTTATCTTTCTCTGAACTCATTAGCCAGACTCTTAACATAAAATACATGTTCTACTCTTTAAGACTAATTTTAGATTTTTGGTTCCTCTATTAAATATGATCATTTATCTATAGGCCAAACTCAAGTGTATGCTAATGTACCAAAAGAGTACACTTTGGGCTTTAGAGAGCTGCCTAACTAGTATTTCAAAGCAATGCATTATGACATGCATACAAAAATGTGAGATATGTGAAAAATTCAAGATGGATTAGTTATGATAAATGTTCTAAATCCACTTTTTGTCCCAAGTATATTACAAATACCACAAAAGAGTATTAATAAGCAGTTATTCAATTTACGTTTAAAGCCAGGTTTTTGCTTCAAAGCGAAAGTTATAGAAACCTGACCATTAATTACCTTAACAAAATATAAGAAAAATGTATTTCTTCGATTTCTGAATGTTCTAATGAGCGATATTGTTTCAAATTAAGAAACAGGATTGGATTGTCTGATATTAATAATAATAAAAAATAATAAAAATAATAATAATAACAATTAGGGCTGTGCAATTAATCGAATTTTGATTTCGGGTCTCAACAATCACAAAAAGGGTGTAATTAAAAAAAACGATTATTCACTTTTTTATTCACAAGTTATTTTGACCTGCGTTCTGAACTCTCTCACTCTATACTGTCAGCGAAGAAGTTGCGTATGTTGTATCTGATCGCATTAAAAAAATCAGCGTGAGTGAAGATGGCAGAAAAAGAGCAGCCACAGAAGTCTTTGGTCAAAAAAAAAAGGTAGAAGCAATTCTGTTGTTTGGGATAAGTTTGGATTCAAAGAAGCGGACGTGGATCAAAAACATATTAGGTGCAAGATTTGCTACGCGGTTGTGTCGGCACCGGTTGGTAACACCACAAATCTTTTTTTCCATTTAAAATTTAAACACAGACCAACATATGACCAACTAATAAAGAAACAGAAAGAACTACACACAACATCCTCCGCAACACAGTCATCCATTAAAGACACGCTCTTCAGTGCACCTCCGTATCCATCCAGCTCAGAAAGGTAAAAAAAATAACAGATGCCGTTGCATCTAATTTATTTATAGTTTATTTAATATTTATATTATGCATTTTATTTATTAATTGTTTTCAAAAGATTGTGGAAGTGCACTACATTGTTGATCTTGTTTGCTGTTTTATCTGTCTTAATCTGTTTCAAGGAGAATTCACTGTTCTGTTCAATAAATGCAACATGGTTCCAAAGTCAATGAGTAATCATGTAAAATAATCGTGATTTCAATCATGATCAAAATAATCGTGATTACGATTTTTTCCTTAATCGAGCAGCCCTAATAACAATATCACATTTTTTTGTCTCAAAAATGCACATTTGATATTTTGTTCATAATCAGAATCAGTAACATCTGTAGAAAAATGTAACAATTTCTGTTTTTTATGATAAAATTTATTCTAACCAAGTTTTATTATATTTTTTTAATTAAGTATTGGTCTCCCATAGTAGCATACTTTTAATAAAGCATGATAAACACACTTAGCACCTTAATATCATGCTAAAAATATAAATATTTGATTTTTAAGGTAGCCTATTTGTATTAAAAAAAAATTAGTATAAATGCACACATGCTATAGATTAATCACACATATAATTATACTCTTACTCTTGTAATAAAATACAATGTGAGTAAGTACTATAGTAAATCCATGGTAAATGATGGCGATGTGTAGATTGAAAAGTCTTCTGACTGTCTCGATGCACACAGTGTTTTTCCTTATTAGTTTTAAGATAGTTTTAGTTTTAGCACTTCACACTTGATCTCACAGTGCTGTTTAGTGCTCGCCTGACCAAGTAAACTCATCTTCTCTAGTGAGCTTGGTCTGCACGGCACCGAGCGGATAAACCGTCTGTGTGGTGCGATTTAAATGAGTCACACCGTTTCATTCCCCTTTTGGCACATAAACATTATATCAAACATTTATCAACTCTTCATATTGTTTTATTAAAACTTCAGGCTACTATTATGAGATATAGATAGTCAGCATCCCTGGCTGGTGATGCAAATACAGAAAGCTTGAAAGCAAAGGATTTAAGTTAAGCAATATGATTAACATCATCAAGACTGATATCAGACTGGATGAAGGAGCATCATCTCCAGCTCAACCTTGCTAATACCGAGCTCCCTGTAATCCCTAAAAACCTGTCAGATGAGCACAAAATCCACTAATCCAGCTAACTGGGGTCAACAACACCAACACTAACCAGGACACCAAGGAGGGGGTAGTATTTGATAAACAATTGAGCTTTACCATCCACATTCTAATAAACATTTCAAGATCATGTAGATTTGTGCTGTACAAAATCAGGAATAGACTACTGAAAGTTAACGTTTTGCAGATCAAATCTACTGAACAACACCTTCTAAATTTATGAATGTAATGTAAAAAAAAATTAAATAATCCTACAATTGACCAAAGTTAAGAACATGTTAGAACAAACATTTAAAGCCATTTTGGCTCCAAAGTCTTAGATAAATGCTGTACTTTAAAATTGTTAAGAGAATGCTTTTTAGGAGATCTTGAGGATTTTAAAGACATTTGGAAGGTAAAAATGTCAACAGTTTCAAAACTCCTTCTTATAATGACTCAGGGCAGTAAAGAAAGCATATGAGAAAAGCCTTTAGACTCACCAAACCACCGTGGCAACCTGAGATTAAAGCCAGTGAGCCAGTATCTCTCCTCCCAAATACTCCTAAGGGTAGAAACTTCCACACGTGGTTGAAGAACCATTCCTCAAAAGTTGTGGCCCAAACAATTGTGCTGACTTGACTTCCTTCACTAGGTTTCTTTCTGACGTTCTTATACCATATACTCTTTTCTAGTATCTTTCCAAGTTTTTCAAGTTTTGTACTGTCCAACACTTGTATTGTCATATCCTGTGATTCAAAGACAGTTGTTGCACATCAGATCATATGAACAAATAGAGCACACCTCTTTTCCTGAGGAAGGAGGGGCCTAGGCTAGTAGCTGTGCTTGGCTGTAGTCATAAAAGGTTGAGAAGCTGATAAAAGGTTGTAGATCAGTAAGACAGAAGGAATGCAAAGAGAGAAGTGCACTACTCTTACTTTGCAGTACATTTCATAAGAACAATACAACTTGATGATGCTAACATCGATTTTTTAGTAACCCTGTCTATGTAATTTAGAGTTGTATATTCCCATAATTACTCACAGGTTGCCATAAATTTACAGGCTTCCAATAATGCAATAAAAAAATCCAAGAACGATTTACAATGTTTTAGTTAAATCAACACTCATAAAATAATTCTGAATGTGAAGAATTTGGCAACTCAAATAATGTACCTTTATCTGTTCTATGCTCCATAGGACCACAGACCAGCTGCAGCCAATTATGAGTTTTTAAAAAGAGAGGCCAAAGAGGGGGCAAGAAAGTCAGTAAAAATTAAACAGATTTACATCATAGGATCCTCTGCTTTTTCTTGAGTCATGTCAAAAAAACAGGACAATTATATTGACTGTCATTCTAAAAATGGATGCCGGTTCAATTTCCAGAACAATATTTCAGTACAACAGTATAATACCGGTTATGATGGAGGCATCCGGACCATCTCCTCGGCACCATCAGAGGAAACACTCGCCCTAACCGTCATTCATTTCGACACTATTTCCATACTGCCTCATACCTGGGCCTGACCTTGTGCACATGTTCCTTGTTACCACGCCCACTGCTTGTTATATCTTCCCCATTTAAGCCAGACTGCCAGTTCACCTGTCGCAAAGTCTTGATTTGCCACGGTGATAATTTCTGAGTGTTTTCCCATAGTGTTTGTTTTCCCTGTTTTGACCTCGGACTCTTTATTCTACTTGTGATTGTTCTCTGCCTGCCCCGACCCTGCCTTAGCCCGACTGTGGTTCCGGATTGACTGTTTTGCTCTGTTTGCTGGTATTTTTGACCCTGCCTGTACGACTACTCTAATAAACACTGCTCATGGATCCGACCCAGTCTAGTGCCTCATCACAATACCATAATACAGTATAATTACATGAAATATTCCTAGATTCCCAGAATGACATCTAAGATCACCATAAATATAAATAAATACATAAATTTAATATAAAAAGAAAAAACTCTTAATTCAGCTTCTTTCTTCCATAGTCAAATTGTAACTAACAATTCTAAAAGTTCACCTGTTCGGAGTTAAAAGCAAGCTTTCCACACTAACCTTTCTTTGAAGTCAGTGGGGTATAAGATAAATGTCACCAATGCCATATTACTAGCTTTGAACTGGCTAGCTTTTCCTAGGGGCATACATGGCATGGGGACATAGTGCGGGTGGGGTTAAATGGTCACTGTTATGCCGCAAAAGGGTCAGCCCTGTCCAAAACTCTCTATGGGTGCCAAGTGTACAATTAAATTCTGACATGTTGATTGTGAAGAAATCTTTTTTGGAGCAATTTTAGGAGAATATTTTAGGAAACCAAACAACGCATGAGTGCTGGTCAAAATATGGCATTATGAGCTTGCACAGTCTATAAACCTGTGTACAAAGATATCAGATGGCACAATTCTTGATCTAAAATAATAGCGTACAAGGACTAAAAAATAATAGACACAGGTGTTCCATGGGTTAATGTTTTATCTGAGATTGAACGGCTGAAGAGTTTTTAGTATTTCATCTGACATTTCTCGGAACAAAGGGAAACATATTGGCAGTTAGTCTGTGATACCAACCAGAACTAAATTCCTTACATTAATGTCCCAAATTCCTTGGTTGTGAAAGGAGCCACTGAAGCCTACACTGAAAAATTACACAAATGATGAGGGCTGAACTAATCTATAGAAGGACTGAAGCCACTTTAAATAATCCTAATTTTAAACTACAAATGGTTACAGGTATATTAAAACTGGACCGAGACCTACAGTACAAAGTCATTATAAGTACAAAAGTAGTTTTGGTTTTGATTGATACATTACTAGATATCTAGAAAGACAACAACAAAACTTTGTTTGGGTCTTATTTTAAATTACAAAGATATTCAAATACAACTTCAACTTTTGATTATGAACAGAATAAAGCAGAAAAAGTTGTCTAGTCCACAGCTTATTCTAGCCAAGAGGTTCAAATGAGATTTACTGTCATTCTGCTATAGTTTATGTGGTAACATAAAAAGGAAATACTGTAAATGCTGTGACTCACAGGACCAAATCATACTTATCTGATTGCTATCAGTTTGTAGCAATGAATCAGGACGTGTCATATCAATCACAAGTGCAATATGGAGAACCTCAAGGCTCAGTACGGAGCAGTTGAGTAAGGCTTAGTGCCGTTACTTTTTACACTTTACATGTTACCCTTGGGAGATATCTTCCTAATGGAAGATATTGAGAAAAGCCCTGTGATCACAAATAAATTGGAGGAGATGCAAATAAATATGTAGGCCCTACAGTATGTGCCCTGTTATTGTATCTGAAATATCAATAACTAATGGTTTACTTTGAAATTATAAGAGTTTTATCATAAAAAGTACAGTCAAACATTGACGTTAAAGACTTAAACCTTTATAATGCTAAACTGTTTGTAAAGTTTACATAAGAAAGTCATGATAAGAGTGCAGTAAATTTAAGCATCAATAATCTGGAGCTGCTTGTGATCTTTGTAGAGAGTTAAAGGGTTAAAACTGACAGAGCTTCAATGAAAACAAAGTGACAGCAAAAACAGTTTACGGAACTCAGTGGCAAACTTCGATCAAGCCAAACATGACAAAAACTTTCCAAGTGGAGAGCACAAAAACATAAAAACATGTGCAACAAGATATTCCTGTTATTGTAATGGATATTGGAAAAGGAATTCTAAAACTGTGAATTAAATAAAAATAATGTGACAGTAAAAAGCTGTTTTCTCTTCCTGACTCTCCTCTGTGTTTGACAGAGTCGGTGTAAATATTGTCACGGACTGTTTCCGTCTCCAAGACTAAGTGTACTCACCAAATTATTAGTCCCTATGCCAGAACCAATCAGTTGTTTTATTAATGATGTATTAAATAACCACATGCAATTCTACCTAGTTATTTGCAATTAGTGAAAATAACCTACAAAATTATGCTTTTACAAGTCATTTTGACATTCGTTCTTTTCACTCTTATGATTAATGATCACTATTTTATGTTAATGATACAAAAAAAATCATAAATATTAACAAAAACTAATATGGTCTGGACACATTCAAAAGAAAACTTTTGGCCTCACATCTACTCATCTTACATGACATTTAATAATGTTCCAGTGTGTGTAGCAATATTGTTATAAACTGTGAATGCTCTGCATGCCCAATATGAGAAATTTTAAGAAAAAAGACTGTGGCCATTTTCTCAATAATATTAATATAATATAACTTTCCTTGTTCTTGTACTAAAATTATTCCAACATTAAACTGTAGTTTTCTGTAATTTGTGCCAGTTGAGTGAATCTACGGTAGCTTTGGTGCAACGATTGCTATGAATTGTTGTCATTGTTAAGCATTGTTTGGTTGGAACGTGTCCGATTTCTGTACTAGAAAAGCTGCACCCAAATTGCTTGCCCAAGTGGAAAAACAAAGCACTGTTGCAAAACTATACTGATTATGGTAAAATCACCAGCTGTGAACGTGGTACATGCAAAACCAACTCAACTAAATCAAATAAAAAAATAAACCATAACTGTATATCTTCATGTTTTTTCTCAAACAAACAACCTGTGAAAACCCACAGAAAACATATTCTACCACATTTTTCCCGAACACACATTATGTTGCAGCATAAAAAAAGAAATGCCTCCACCTAATTAGCAGGATCAAAACATGAACTTCATATGTTGTGAAATGGACATAAAAATGCATATACATTTAAATCCACACCTGCCATCTACACCTGGTCTATTGCTTTAAGTTTGTTCTAAGCCGATGTGCTGCACCTTGGTTGGATTAGCTTGATTGTTAGTGCCACTTCTTGTCTAGTGATATTTAACAGCGTTCAACTCTATGTTATACATTCACTCCTGATATTTTGTGTAATTAAATAAAAACAAAATGTTTAATCAGTACAGTTGTACTTAAAGATTAAGTCAAATGTGGTAACAAAAAAATCAAGTCTAATCTTACAACAAAGTTAAATCAAAGTAAAATAGTATTCTACTCAAAACACTGCATTATTTATATTTAAAATTAAATAAATATATATGTCCTACAATATACATACACATGCACAATTCATTTAAGAGTCATCATGTCCTCTAACACAGCTTGCATAAGATCACATTTCTTACAATCTAGCCATCATGCCAAGATGTGTGCTAGAGACCTGTCAAAACGACAGTATACAACAGAAAGATACAGATACAGTATGAACATCCTAACAGAGCTATTGAAAGCTAAACACCTTAAAAATAGGAAACTGCTTTGTCGCTGACACCTTCAAATAAGAAAGCTTAGGGAGTTTCCAGTCTTTACCTATGATAGATAAGAAAACTTGATTATATTTTTTCTCTGCATCACTGCAGCTCATTGTTGCTTAATGAAGACAAAGACAGCATTGTGTCCAAAGCAGAACATTACTAACTGCTCAGTGGGCTTGGAATGACGTAAATGGCAAAATGTTAACCCAGAATCAAGAAATGAAAATAAACACACACACACACACACACGAGTAGGTCAAATTATATCATATTTAAGACTATTTATTTATTTTTATATTGTGATCTCAAAAAAAATAAAAATAAAAACCTATCTTGAAGACAAAATTTTAAAATGTAAATCTATAATTAAGTAATAAATGATGACAGTATTTTGTTTTGTAAAAGTTTCATCTAACATGATTCTAAAAAACAGCTAAAAAAATCTTCTTGTGGTTTCTCAAATAACTGAAAAATTGAGAAAAAATGAGATTTAGAACAATCTACAATAACACGCTCCCTTCTTCCAAAGTTGTTTTTTCAACATTAATGAGAACATAATGGTTTCATTTGTCAATGTTTCATCCTTCAATATGAAATATTTTGATTTGTAACTGTTTTCATTTGAGTCATTTGTTGTAATAATACATATTAAAATCAATTTAATCAAAAATCAAAAAATATTGTTATACACACCTTCATGTAGAGCTTTTATCTTTCAAACTGATGGTTCCCAAGACACACAGGTGCACACGACTCGACAGGTGGAAAATCCTGCTTAATGTACTTAAGAGTGTCTACAGACAAACACCATTTCCTACCACAAAGTTAACAAATCACATGACCAAAAAATCCACATTACAATGTTCACTGCCTGGTCTTCTTTACATCTCAAAGATAGAATAGTCTTAGAGTTAAAAATCTATTAAATTTACAAGAGTTTAGAGGCAGCAGTACTGTCCCTATCAGAACAGACAACACATCACTCATGGCTCAGTTGCACAGAAATGACAGCGACAGCGCATACACACAGGCTAGAGCCTAAGTCCCATGACGTGCTCGCACAACCACCCCGATGCATAACAACAGCACTGAGAGACAACTTACAGCTCACCTGAGAACTCATTAAGACACAATTTAACTGTGTTTCTGAGAACCTTACACTAATGATAATGGACTGTACTGTGTTGATTAACATAGTGTGTTTATGTGTGAGGACTTCTCATGAGAAAAGTGGTGGTTGCATAAACAAAGACTAGGAATGACATACAGTATATAAATCACACAGTATGCCAACAACAACAAATCTTTGAGTAATTTTAAATCTTTAATGGTGTTACCTGTTACTGTTACACTGCTCTCTTCAAACTGTATTTCACATCTTTGACTGAATTAATCACCAAGGGGCAGTTTCCCGAACAGGGTTTAAGACTAGTCTTAGATTAAAATAAATGTTAAGAGCTGTCTAAACTGGAAAAGCTTGCACTGAGATATCTTAAAATACATTGTTGTCATTGTTTGGTCTTGATAATGCTCACAGATAATGCATTTTTGTAAGACACGTTTGTAAAAATTCTTAAATGTCCTAATCTAGCAAAGGTCTAGTCCTGGCTTAATCTAATCCCTATCCGGGAAACCGGCCCCAAATGTCTAAATTAATGTTAAAGTGGGTGTATACAATTAAATAAATTTCCAATAATGGCTGAAACCGATAAAGACAATGCTGTATGTCACTGGCTGCCATCCCATGTGAATGCTTTGGCTTTACACTAACCAGAGGAGACAGTGTGTAAGGTCTCTCCATTCACCTCCACATAATCCAGGCTGTTAATCCATTTACCTGCTTTAAAAAGAGCCCCAGTCTTTTCCTGCACTCATGGCTCAAAACATGCACTTTTGCAAACCTCCCAATATAGGGCGAGCTTTTATTGTCTATGGTCTTCCCTTTTGTATATACCCTTGGCCTAAAATGCTCTTTATACAGTTTTAAGTGTTATTGCTGCAGACTAATACAAAACCCCACAATGTCTGACGTGATCTCATGAGTTTCTCTTTTTTGTGGTTCTGCTGCAATATTGACGAATTGACAGGATCTAAAATGTAAATGATTACATATAAACAATCCTCATTTAATTGATGAATATTTAATTAATGGAATTAATCAGCTAATTCTATTATATTTATGATTAATCAAATTGTTTTCAGTCTCATCTATAAAATGCAGGCAGCTTATTAATCGTTTAATCTGAACTTGTAATATTTTGTTTTGTTTTGTGTTTCGTTTAGTGTCAGGTAAAAAAAAAAAATAAATAAATAAATTCACTTAAAATCTTTCTATTGATTACATATTTGTGATCGTTTAAAGTTGCAGTCTGTTAATAAACAGACTGTGTATGTCTTGGGGAAGAACATTGTAGCCGGAGTTACTTCTCTCTGTTTGTGTCTATGGCGAATCACGCAGGTACTCCGCAGCGTTACCTACCCGAACCAGTCTAAAAAGTCTGAAAATAAGCATTTATAGGTGTACCATAGTGATTCAGGACAAGCCAAAAACACGGTTTGGAAAATGGATTCATGGTGTACTCGCTAATGATAATGTATACATTTTGTACATTTGTAACACAAAAAAAGTTATGGACTACAGCTAAACTTTAACTATTACTTGGCAATATTTGCTTTGTTATTAATGTTATTATTGATGAAGAATAGTCCAGATTTCCATTCTGTAAGTTTCGTTGCATCCGTTTGTTGCCTTCTCTCGCTGAGCAGGTGTCAGTTCCGTGTGGAACATTGTGACCTGTAAGTTAGTTCTTTTACCTCCTGTCAGAGGCCCTTGAGGGTGTGGGCTAGGAGAAGAAACTGTTAGCCCACTCTAGATGGCTCAGGCTGGATATCAGGTGTCCACTGGTGTTGCAGTCTCGCTGTTCCCTTCATTACTGTTGCAGGTCGTTGGCTGCTTTAATGCTTCAGCTTAAAGCAGCTTAAAGCAGCTGTGCTCTGCTGGGTTTTCAGGTGGTTCTGGTGAGGTTGCAGGGCTGAATGTCCGAGACACTTTGGCACACTTGGTGTAGATGGCAAATGCAAGTACTGTACATACAGAGGTGTTAAACTATCTGTATGGGGGAACGGCTCTGTAGGCCATGTACCGTAAGGTGTGAATAGCTAGTGAGGGGCAGCTAGTGAGGCCAGGTGCTAAGGCCACAAGGAGAAGGTTTGAGTAAATTTAATGGCAGGCTGTCAGCAGGGGTCAGTTAAGAAACGGGCTGTACATAGTCAAATTATTACTCAAAACACTGATCATAGCATAACCTGGTTCATAGGTTTGGTCACTATGAAGGTAACAAAGAAACAAAATGACATAAAAATCAGGAAGAGGTTGAGGAAGAAGGAAGGCTTTCCTTATTTAGTTTAAGCTAGGAGATACGACTAAGCAGTTGTCACTGGCTATGCAGTAGCGGTGTCGTAAAACCTAAGGGGGTCTTGTTAGCAAAGCTAGCAGGGACACATCAAACATCTTAAGGTACATAGATAGAAACAATGGGGGTGTTTCTGCTAAGGAGTAAGAAGGGGGATAGAAGAGACAGGAATTATGTTAGTAATACCCTGTATGGCTCGTTAAGGAGATAGCAGTTGCTGAGACTGCTATAATGCTACCCCAAGAGGGAAGATGATCACGGTCGCATGAACTAAAATGAGGTGCCAGTAGGGGTGGCACGGTTCATGAAAAAAAACCGAACCGTTCGGTACGGTTGTCTCGGTTCGGTGCATGCATGCGTCGCA
>JAUMHR010000079.1:1841177-1854877 GCA_032361145.1 Enteromius fasciolatus
GTGATTAGCACACCTGATTCTGATCATTTGAATGGGTGAGCGAAAACTTTTGGTAATATAGTGTATATACAGTATATTCAAATGCATATCAAAATATTGGAAATGTATTTAAAAATCATATCACTGTTATTGAAAAATTTCTATAGTGATCTATATTGATATCTAATTTTTGTCCAGTCCTACAACAAAATCGGTAATAAGTCCAGATATGCACTACTCAGAGAGTTTATTGAGGAAGCAGTGTAAGACGTTTTATTCTATCCTAATAAATTCCTTAATTATTAATTATTATGTTATATGACATTACATCTATAGGTGTAATGCATGCATTCCGAGAAAAAAAAAAAAAAAAAAAAATACACACACACACACACACACATATACATATATACATATATATATATATATATATATATATATGTATGTATATGTAACCACCCTGTGATTTTGCAAGTTCTCTTGCTTAGAAATCATGGAGGGGTCTACAACTTTCAGCATAGGTGCATTTCCACTGAGACAGAATCTAAAAAGGAAAATCCGGAAATCACATTGTATCACATTGGATTTTTTAACATCTTATTTGGGAATTACTGTGTCAAATAAGTATTTGATCACTTGAGTCAAAAACAAATTATATTTGGTACAGAAGCCTTTGTTAAGAACTACAGAGGTCAAACGGTTCCTGTAGTTCTTCACCAGGTTTGCACACACTGCAGCAGGGATTTTGGCCCACTCCTCCATACAGATCTTCTCTAGATCTGTCAGGTTTCAGGGAATTTTAGCTCCCTCCAAAAATTTTCAGTTGGATTTAGGACTGGAGACTGGCTAAGCCACTCCAGAACCTTGAGATGCTTCTTACGGAGTCACTCCTTGGTTTTCCTTTCTGTGTGCTTTGGGTCATTGTCATGTTGGAAGACCCAGCAATGACCCATCTTTAATGCTCTTACTAAAGGGAGGAGGTTTATGCTCAATATGTCTCAATACATGGAACTGTTCATCCTCTCCTTAATACAGTGGTCACCCTGTCCTGTGCAGAGAATGATCATTCTTTTTCCTCCAAACACGGCGAATGAAGTTAAGACCAAAAAGTTCTGTCTGACCACAGGACTTTCTCCCATAAATCCTCTGGATCATCCTGATGGTCCCTGGCAAACTTCAGACGGGTCTGGACATGGGCTGACTTGAGATCCTCCATGGGGCCCCAGTCCGAGGGACATTGACAGTCATCATTAGCCTCTTCTATTTTCTGACAATTGCTCCAACGGTTGTTCTTTTTTCACCAAGCTGCTTGGCAATTGCCCTGTAGCCCTTTCCAGCTTTGTGAAGGTCTACAATTTTGTCCCTTGTGTCTTCTGACAGCTCTTTGGTTTTGCCCATGTTGCTACTTAGACTTCGGCTGATTGTGGGGTGCACAGGTTTCTTTATGACAGCTAACAACCTCAAACAGTTGCTACTAATTAAGAATCATGAGCATCATGAGTGTAGCTGGACTGTTTAAAAGCAAAATAACAGGTATTTGAGGGTCAGAAATCTGGCTGATAAGCAAGTGATCAAATACTTATTCGACACAGTAATTCCCAAATAAATTGTTAAACAAATCATACAATGTGATTTCCGGATTTTTCTTTCTAGATTCTGTCTCTCACAGTGGAAATGCACTGAAAATTGTAGACCCCTCCATGATTTCTAAGTAAGAGAACTTGCAAAATTACAGGGTGATCAAATGCTTATTGACCTTGTGTGTGTGTGTGTGTGTGTATATATATATATATATATACATACACACATATAGTATATGCTGATTTAAACATGTCTTTAGCAAGTGCATTTGTGTAAGTGTAATTGCCTTGCAATTGGTGTTATCTGAAATTGAAAAACCTGTTAATTACATACTTTCGACCTAATAGTGTTCACTATTATGTAATACATTTGGAAGCTTACACCCTGTCAAGGGCTTGGAAACACCCATCTTCAAAACCTGAAAGATTTCTTTCCCTCTATAAAAGTTGGATTCAAGTAACTGAATCATATTAAATTTTAGTATGCCTTCATGTACATTTAAAGAACTCTGGAACTCTTCTAAAACTCTTCCACATTTTATTTAAAAAAAAAAGAAATATTGGTGTAATGTGTACAAAAAATGTAGGTTTCAAAGATGAACAAACTACTTATGTATTTTAAAAGATTTGAGGGTGAGTGATGACAATTTTCTTTTTAAGTTAACCTATACCTGAAGAACTTCAGGCTATTTCACACCACACCTACAAATTCAAAGCAACACTGACAGCTGACACTTCTAAAGTCCAGTACGGTCACTTCTAAGACATTCTAAGACCCGACAAACACCATTTTAAGATGTTCAACTGGCAAAAACAAACACAAACCAACACCAACAGACGGCAAAAGGGGTAAAACACTGATTAAATCAACAAACATGTCAGTTGTAGTTGGCATGTGTATGAACTGGCCTTTAGCTTCCTTGAAGGTGAAGTGTATCTTCTTTTTTTTTTTTTGCTGAAAATATTTTATCCTCTTACGCACTTTATGCATACCCTAGCCCATGCCCCATGCATAAAGAACTATGAGTATTTTGAGCTTAAAGCGAAAATGTAAACACTGTGTGGCTCTGTCATGCTATCAAAACACTGCTTTGTTTGAGCATCCAGACCAGCCTGACAGAGCCATTCTGACGCAGGACTTTCTCTCAATCGAGCTAATGGCAGATTGAGGAACTGCTGATGCTTTTTGAAAATAACCTTTGTTTTTTTGTTTTTAAATCCTGTCAAAATCCAGCATCACAGAACTTACATCCCACACTGAAAGAGTTACAACAATGACACTCAAACTGTATTTGTTCTTGATACATAAACAAATTTTCAGTTAACTATTAGTGTGCTGACTGCTTTAAAGAATGACTAAAAATAGAATTTGTGCACATAAAGCTGGGCTGAAGAAAGAACTGTATTCATGCTGTAATTGTTCATGGCAACGTAGTGTTTTGCTTTTAAGTTCAATTGATAATTCAGACCTGAACTATCTTATGGTAATGTCAATGAAAAAGGCTTTATTAAAAGGTTGAATTAAAGTAGGATAAAGCCTCAAAACTGTCTAATCAAGACAAGCCACTTTTGCTTTAATCAATAACATAAGCAATAACAAAGCTGTGCATGGTCACACTGCAGCAAGTCATTAACACTTGCATACAGCATATAGAACTGGGAATCAAAAAGATCCTGATCTAATCAAATCCAAAACAAATCATTTTGCTATACTACTGTGGGGGATTTCCGTCGTTCACATTTTTAAATCTGGCACCAGTTTTAATGAGCCCTAATCAATTTACTATTTTTAGTTTAAAAGACAGACATTTTTGAATACTGATGGGTAAAACTTCTCTCTGAAATCTGCCTCTGGATTTTTTGCCACTGTGTGCTGAGGGTGACATTTTATTAAGGCAAGATGAACTATATTTGCACATGTGGTTTCCAACTATTCTAAATAAAGTTACCAGTGTTCATAATCCTTTAATTACTTTCTCCTAGTTCGTATAGAGACAATTACAAGTTTATTTCGACCAATGAAGTGCCAATGATATGCAGATACCACTCACCAAGTTGAAGTGACTCCTACAGCTCCAAAAAGCAGGCATGGTGTGACATGGAGACATAAGAAACTAAATCTTTCCCTGAGGCTTGGCTAAAAGGAGGGGTGGGAGGGGTTAAATAACACAGCTGGAGAACAACAATGAACAAACACCCCTCACAGCCCAGTGCCAGATCACATGACAAGGCAAAGCACAGATACAAGAGGTCCTATTCTGGGAGCATCTACCAAGCTCCACATTAACCTATGCACACTGACAAGAAGATATACACAAACACGGATGTCCTACATTACGAGGTGGAAGGTATATTTGATCAAAAGCCCAAAACACTTACATGACTTATACATATCAACCAAATATCTATCAACAGGCTCAGGATTTTAAAACATTTGCCTTCTCAGTCAAAGTAGGACAAGATACAGTATCATGCCATAACATCAGAAGATAAGAGTGAAATGCATTAAAGTTCTGAACTTATCCTAAAAATCAAAACAAAAAAAAGGTACTCTGATCCAAATAGTTTTTCTTAGAGAATGTGTTTAAATTGACAGCCAATCTACAATAGCATTGACAATCTTTGTCCCAAATATTCTTTAATCTTAGACATACTAACAAGTGGTAAAATAAATTGCACAACCTTTTTTTTTTCCTTACAACTGCCTCATCTTGTGGTCACTGATCACATCAACTGCCTGTTTCGTGGCCTCATGGAATAAAAAAATGTTGTACATTTCAGAATCTCAGTATGCCATCTGGTTATTGTTTGACTACTGTATCACGAAACAGCAAATTTGGATACCCTACTTATTTGACATACTGTATTTTGAATGTGAAGCACATTCTGACAAAATGAATCTCACTAGAGTTGAGCCGGCATCGTGATGCTTCCGCCCCGCCACAGCAGCAGCAACCAGCTCGCGAAAAACACGCGTAATCTATGGCGGCAAATCTATGCCATTAATAAGCGAGGGCGACATCGCCCAACCCTAGGTCTCACTGAAAATTTTATGAAAATAAAAAAAACATATTACCTTACTTTCTAGGCTATACATGATAAACACATACCATTAAAAAAAGCAATTATAGGAAATAGACACAAAAAACTAAAAATAAGGATTGAACTCTCTGCATGTTTACACACAGGTATGATGACTGCTTCCAAGAAAGCTGATGTGCAACTAGTCCCTCCCAAACCTCTCCTGGAGGCTACTAGACATTTTGTATGTCTCTTTTATCTAACATGTATTTTTTTTTTTCATTAAATACAAATACAAATAAATCACAATAAAGGCTATTAAATCTTTAGGATTTTACACTGTATATTTGTAAATGCTGGGTTTATGTTCTTCTGTGCACTTATTAGGTCAATAGCATTGACTGGATGAATAGCCTATAGCCACAGGCACACCACCTATTTTAATAACCGATTGTCCTTCTGTGAAAAGGGCACCACGTAATTGTGCTCTGTAGTAGATCTAAAAAATAAATAAATCACCTTAAAAGCAAAATCAATAATAAACTCTCTTATGCCTTAGCCTCCACCCCAAAACCAAATATTGTCACCTTGAAATTAATTTTAAACTGATCATTCTCTTTAGTTTAAAAGAAGAAAGGATGCATAAGATGCTATACTGTAAAATTCCTGAACTAAGAAACATCTTGCTACGGTTTAGGTGATGCATTAAACAGCCATTTTAACAAAAAATTCAAAGGAATGCAAGGGTTAAGAAAGACCAAACACCATCCTATTGTTTGTACTTCCACTGATTGTGTTTCATTGGTCTCATAGCTCAGAAATCCTGACACAGTCGGTACAAGTACACCACAAGTAAGTTTTCGACATCCTTGGTTGAATTTGTTTCTCCTTATCTTAAAGATCTTTTGATGTGAAGATTTAAACTTATATGCTTGAAGTCAGCTATAGTTAGAGTAAACAATGTGCCAGAGCCTACTTATAAAATTAGAACCCAACGTACAAGAGAACTCCTTAAAAATTACTGTTTTACTCTCTACTTAAATGCCATACATGCATTTATGTCACTGCATAGCATACTCTTATTGTAGAATGGAGATAAAAAGGCATAATAATAGATAAATATGTCTAAACCTTTGACTGAAAGTGTATTTCAAAGAGCAGCAAATTTAACAGTCAAATAACAAGCTTCCAATATCAAGCTAAGGCAAATATTAGTCAATGAACAGAGTTTGTTTAGTGACATCAAGTTGCCCTGGTGATAAAAAAAGATGACCTGTGGTACTAACAAGAAACTACTGCCACATCTACTTACCCATTTTAGCTATTAGTTATCTCCAGTATTGGGCGTTTTCTATAGGAGGTAAAAACTACCAAGTAGCAAAGGAATTGACTACAAACTGGAGACAAGTGCATTTTTTAAACAGAGTGGCCCTTCCTTATCTATCTAGGATCAGGAAATGAAAGAAGCTGTCTGGCACCCTAGCCGGTGGCCATAGACAGGACTGGAAAAGGAACTGAGTGTGTCCACAATTCTATCACAGGTCAGATGCTCCTTTACTAACAAGTGGGCAATGCTTCACCATGATAAACTACAATGAGGGCCAGATAACTTGCACAAGTTAAAAGTCTGAAATTCAACAAACAATTACAATCAGTTTTTTTTTTTCCAATTACAATTTTTTTTGACAAAAATCTTCAAAATAGCTGACTATTCAGCCAGTTTGCTTACTTTTTACATACAGCCAACAGTAAATGTAAAAGGCATTTTTTTTGCATCTTCCACACATAACCATTATGAAATTCACAAAGCCTGTTTTGACATGATTAGCAAACTGGCAGGAATTGTATTTTTGTAAAGATGTTCTAATAACATTCCTCAGATATTGAGTCATAAATCCTGCTTCTTTCACAATTCTCTGGCTGAAATGTATCTTTTACATGTGCCATACAACTAAAGGTCTTCCTGCAGAGCACTGCATTAATTTTTTTCTTCCTTTTAGAAACTTGTGAAACAACTGTTCTTATGTCTGACAGACTGATAGACAATATGACCACTCTTCATTCCTCGGATCAGAGGTCTTTCTGTCTCTGAAGTCTTTCTGCTAAATAACTTAGTCCTACTAAACAAGAAAACATAATTTGGATAAATAATCTAAGAATAGTGTAGAATTTAAAATATAGGCTATAGGTAATCCGTAACACCGTTTAATATGGTATCAGACATTTGGTCTACACTAGAACTTCTTATTGTGTATGTTTGACAGAGTTGCTTACAGCAATATTTTTATTTTCAATAATACCATCAAAGTTTAAATTGAGACGTGAGTTCAATGAGTTTAAAGAAGAAAACATATCCCGTAATAACAGATACATGTAAATGTTCTCAGAGCTGTCATCCACATTGCAAGCGACTGTCGCTTACTAGCAACAAACATATGGCAGTTTAGCAGACACTTTCTACTTTCGTAGTTTGCTTGCGAATAAATTCTTCAGATTCCTCCCGAAAAATATCAGTGAAGGCAGTTGTGTAATTTTACAAAATGAACGTACTATAACAACTAAAATCTTTCATCTAAAATGTAGTTTAGGAACGCAGGATATAGCTAGTGCAACACTTACCACTACAAGAAAAGTTTCAAAACTTCAAAAGACGTCAAGCGAACAATCCGTAATAAAGTTGCATTTATGTTAACAAGGTCTCTTTGAAAAAATCGTGTCGAAATAAAAGATGACAATAAAAGCCAAAGCCAGTTCTGCCCAAACTCCCCTCTTCGCTGCTTGTGGCTGTAATGATGACAGCCTGATCATGTTCTCCCGTAACCCTCCGCTTTTTTCGAAAGTGAACTAGTGCGCATGCGCATTCTTTTTTTTTTTTTTTTTTTTTTTTTAATTGATCGTTGATCAAACCATTTCTATTATTTTACTTGTGAATTTGTATTTGTTTTTTTTGTGTTTGATATATATTTACTAAGTCCGTGCACTGATTCACTTTGGATGACCATGATATGCGTGTAACTGTTTTAATTCATTGACTCGTACAAATGTGTGTGTATATTGTTGATTTTGTTTGATTATATGCTTTTGCTTCTTCTCCAGTGGTTGGGGTGACCTGGACCTGTCTCTTTTCTCTCTGCTTGGTGGTGGTGACTTCTGATCTGCCGTGTTCCACAATTGTGGTCTGAAGTGTGAGTGCACGAGTGGTTGCTGTGTGATTTTTGTAGCCAGTGAGCGAGTAGTTCCCCAGCCTGGAGTGAAGGTTAGAGAGTGTGTGTGTTTTGGTGTATTTTATATTGCTGTCCATTTATACATGTATTTATGGTATTTGAATAAAAACTGTCATTTTTGTATGCCACTTCTCTCTGGTTTTCTCTCCGCCGCAACCGTACCTGTGTCTTAAATGAATGTTATCAGGCAATTTCCCCGGTATTTGTGCCTCCGGGGTGGCGTAGTCGGTATCTTAATTTGGAGCTATCCTCCATTTTGTTGTAAGCTTTGCAAATTTAAGCACAAGCACCTAAATTACCCCCCCTCGCCGCCACATTTTGGTGTGGTTGGCAGGGTAGTGTCAATTTGTAGTGCAAGAGCCGCCACAAAAATAGTCAGCTATAGATGCACAAATACACTAATGAAAATACATGTTTATTGCAATTCTTCAACAGGGACTTTTATATAGGCCTATATGGTGTATATACAAAGTTGTAAACGTGTTTAAAAATGTTTATCCAACTCCTTTAGTTTATTGGATAACAGTTCCAAAAACAAACAAAAGGGAGTTCCAAAGAAGCTTGAGCCAAACGCTGGCAGTCCTGGAAGCACAGGGACACAACGGGCAGCCAATTCCACAAGAGCGGTAATACAGGAAGATAGTCCAAACACGACAAGGAACAGGAACCGGAGATAATCTTGATTGTCCACTTGAATGATTTCAAACTTCATTCATCTTCTCCTTCCACCCTGTTTCCTCTCTTTCCAAGTCTTCCAGTTTCTCCTCTTAATCTTTCCACTACACCAGTTCCCTCTTTTCTGCTTCCCTCTTTCTGTTTTTCTCTTCTTTCCTCTCATTCCACTCCCACCACCTTTATAGACTTAAACCTCATTATTTACCCCCCTTCCCTGTTTTTATTTCTTTTTTTATTTGTTTTATTATTATTGTTATCATGCAAATGTGTTCTTGCTGTTTGTATACTTTCCCTTTAATTATTACTCTAAAGCAGTTGTGATAAATATGTAAACAATTAGGAAAACTGCATTTCTAGTGTTGATTAAGAGAGTAGTAGACCAATCTAAAATATAGCATGTTAATTTAATAGAATGGCAAACTACAGAGTTTTGTTTGTTGTGTTTGGACAAGTGGTAGATAAATGATTGTGATTTGTGTAAATCCTTTTGTCTATGTTAAAGTATTGCTTGGTTGGATTAACTATTGTGAAAAGATTTGAGAGTTCTTGATTTGTAATTTGTATTAGCCTACTGAATGAAAACGTACAATCTGTTTAGAGCAGTTACAAAGTGTTCAGATCGCTGTGTGTTCAGTTTGTGTGTGCGTGGTTGTTCACTTCTCACTCCTGTGTGTGCACTTTGGATGTGTAAATGTCACGTCAAAAAAAAAAAAGGAAAGGAAAAACTTTAATAGTACAGTAAATTATATTAGAAAGTGAATTACTGTCCAAATTATAATGTGATCCTTAGATTCAATAAATGTTTGGTGTCTGGATGTATCTGCAGAACACTGTCAGAGCTGTACACGTGGAGTAAGAATGACAATCTATTTACAGATTAATATATTATATTTAATTTTTGTGTGTTGGACTTCGTAAATGTAAAAAGCTAAATTAAGTGTTTTAAGACCATTTTGTTATTACAGGTGAGGATTTTTCCTAAAAGAATAAGTACATTTTCAGACATAAATCAAGCATTTTACTGCATTATTGAAAAAAAAGATGAACTGATGTATGAGGTTGTACATGTAAAAAAAAAAAAAAAAAAAAGGGGGCAGCTGTGTAAGGGCTCTGGAAAAAAGTATACTGGGTATTGCATGCAAGTAATTTAAAGAAATATTTATTTAGAGTTCAAAAGAACATACAACACGGAACCAAGAAATGTTTCAGATGGTGTTTCTGAACAACACGTTGATATTTTAAAGTCATTAAACCATGCAGAAGAATCATCAGAATAAATGATAAGAAAAATCAAACATTTATGCAGTAATAATATTTTAAATATTGTATCAACTATTGTGTATTTGTATCAAACATATATGTAAGACAGCACAAATTCACTTTCAATTTACTTTTTTACAATAAAGAAGAGTAAAATAGTCTTCAAAAAAAGGTCTCAGAGTACAGTTTCTCAGAGCCTGATAGATAGCATTATTATTAGCAATAAAGACCTCACAATTCTGTTCTAATATATTATGAACCTCTTTTATTCTATGCATTAAGTACTGGGAAAAGCCAGCAAGAATTATAATTAACATGTTTTTATGATCTCTAAAATTTACAGTCCATTATGTCATTGCAATTTTATAAAAGCTACAAATATCAAAAACATTTAATATATTTGTTGTTATTGTTTTAAAATGGTTTAATTGTTAAAGGTAACAAATAAATGATAAGGGAGTTGTCCATCAGTGAATCAAATCCAGTCAGTCATACCTGCAATTTTTGTGATTATTAATTATGTGATAGTGTTTTTTATTTATTTATTTATGAGTTTCCAAAGTGTTTTTAAAAACTTACCATTATTAGGTTGGTACCAGGATCCTCCCTATCAAAATATTAAAATGGTTAAAAACAGAACTTGAATTGAAACATTGTGTAGAAACATAGATGTCTATCAGTTTGATTTGCTGTAATGTAAACAGACCTGATGATTTCTTCTTGTAGTAAATGAGTCCAGCAGCTGCGATGATGATTCCCAGCACCAGACCAGAAGCTCCGATAGCGATTTTATTCCTCTCAGACTCAGGGAGAGATGGATCTATAAAGTACAGAAACCAGTTTTATTTAAATATTTACTGTTTAACATTGGTAAGCTTTACATAATTTTATTAAATCATAATTTAATTAGTCAAAATGTGTCATCATTTATATAAGATGAATCTTTCCTCTTACCCCAGTCTACAATAATGGGTTTTGTTAAGCCAGCGTGATGCACCACACAGGAGATCTTCTCTCCAGATTTAGGAGTGTATTCCAGGTGGGAGTGGATTTGGTAGTACCAGTCTCCGTTAGGCATCTCCTCAGTTGAGGTCACATCAGACTTCACAGGTTTATCATCTTTCATCCAGGTCACTTGGATCTGGCGTGGGTAGAAGCGGTAAGCACTGCACATCAGCAGAGCTGGATGTTTGCCACCGGCTGGCTTTACTGAACTGAGCTCAACCTTCGGTGCAACTGAATCAATAAAAATAACACTCTAAGTGCAAATATACATATTGCTATCCAGTGTATAAAATAGGATTTATGCCCTGCACCTGGACTAAGTGTATGAAAAACACTATATTTTATTCAGTAAGAAATGCTCAACCTCGGAAAAGGTGAGTTGGCACCTAAAATTCAGTACTGCTAATATTGTGAACTCAGAATGGAATAAAACCATTTAGTTTGATAATGTTTGTTGTAATTCTGAGATGGATTGTCATGTTAGTTTGTTAAACTATTTTTTTAATGTTTCATGTTCATGTTATAAGGAAATTAAAAAAAATCTTGTGTTTTTTAATTAACATTTGCAATTGATTTAAAATGAAACAGAAAATTACATTCATATTCCTTAATTTATTTGCTTTTTTCTTAATTTTCTAGTTTAACAAACTGGAAAAATAAAATAGCTGATAATGATTGAACTATTTAAAAATGTTTCATTCATCCCATTAAAAAAAATTAGGGTTTTTTACTTGAGCCAAAGAAAAATGAATATCTTTCCCTAAACAATATTGTCTGTATGAAAACTATAAAAATTAATTTCTTAAATGAGAATTTTTTATTTGGATTACATTTGTATTTTTTTGTTTTTGTTGTTTTGTTTAGATCAAAAATAGAATTATAACTACTTTCTTCAAAAAAGAATAATATACTTTGTGCCAGGTTTTTTTTTAAATAGTTTTCATAGACATAGAAATGATTGTTTAGGGAAAGTTGTGTATTTTTATTGACTCAAGTTAAAGAGCCCTTATTATGCCATTTTAAAAGTTGCTAATATTGTTTTATGAATCTCTTATGAATCACGGGTGGTGGCTCGACCGCGAGAGCGTCTGCCGGCGTGAGTCACAGTGCATATAAGTCCTCAGCTACGTGCTCTGGACCCTCCCGTGACTCCCGTAGTTCCGGTCCCGTGGTGTTCGCCGGAGGTGCGGCTGCTCATCCTTCGGGAGGACCCAGCGTGTCGTTCGGCGGGCCATTAGATGATCGCATGTCGATCACAGCATCGGGGGACGGGTTTTCATCCACGGGGAGTGATGCCTCTGACGAGCTTCCACCTTTGGGTGTGGCTCGTCTAGAGTCTGACTCCGAGATGATAACTATGCCCGCTCGGGCAGCCGAGAGCATCGGGCTGGAGGTGTCAAAACCTCTCAGCCCGGAGGCTTCTCGGCTTCTTCTTCCCGGACGTGCATAAGGGGGTGACGAAGACGTGGGAGGCTCCTTTCACAGCCAGAACCGTCTTGTCACCATCCTCCGTCCTGACTTCCCTCGACGGGGGAGCAGCTAAGGGTGCCCGCGCAGCGCCACCGCCTGGCGGTCTCGCCCTCGTCTCCCGTCCGGCCCCTGTAGGTCCATGGCAGCTCTGGCTGCTAAAGCCTACAGTGCGGCTGGACAGGCTGCTTCCGCCCTTCACGCAATGGCCATCCTGCAGGTCCACCAGGCCAAAGCGTTGAAGGAGCTAGACAAGGGAAGTGCTGACCCTGGGTTGATGCAGGAATTGCGTTTGGCAACCGACCTCGCCCTCCGGGCGACGAAGGTGACGGCGCAGGCCCTCGGGTGGACGATGTCCACTCTCGTGGCCCAGGAGCGCTACCTATGGCTCGGCGTGGCTGAGATGAAGGAAGCCGAGAAAGTACGCTTTCTCGACGCCCCGATCACTCAGGCCGGCCTATTCGGCGACACCGTGGAGAACTTCGCTCAGCAGTTCTCCGCGGTGCAGGAGCAGACCAAGGCAATCCAGCACATCCTGCCCCGCCACAGGGCCAGTCTCGGTCTGCCCGTCGCCGTGGTCATCCTCGCTCTGCGTCTGCACCACCGCCGAGGCCTCAGCGGCGAGCACAGCGCAGAGAAGTGACCCCCTCCCCGTCTCCAGCGAGCGCTAAGCCCTCTCGGAAAGCACCTAAGCGGCCCTGAGACGGGAGGCCCGGAGAGGCGATTGACTGTTTCTTGGGAGACGGTGGCAGCACCGCTCCCTCCACCCGGGGAGGGCCGGGTGGAGAATCTTTTGTTTCCTTTTGCGTTCCACCGCGGACCTACGGGCCCAGGTGCCTGTCACACGACGATGAGCAGTCAACGACTGTCTCACTGTCCTGTGCAGCACCCCGTTTGCCAGCGGCCAGAAAGTCATGGTTCTTGGAAGCCCCGCTTCCTCCTGGGCTTTCGGCCAGTCCCTCCGGGGACACACGCAGTGCTGTCTTGAGTCAGTCCACTGTCCAACTCAGCCCTGCGTTCCACTGCACCCCTTCTGGCAAACTGGTGAGTCCACTGGTTCCATTATCGACGAGACTGGAGGCGTGGGCCACGCTTCCCAGCCCGTCGAGATGGCTCCTCCGGACGATCCGGTTCGGCTATGCGATTCAGTTCACCCGGTGTCCTCCCAGATTCAGTGGTGTGCTCGAGACTGTGGTGGCAGCCCGAGATGCCCCTGTACTGCGCAAGGAGATTGCTGTCCTTCTGGCAAAGGGTGCAATCGAGCCGGTCCCTCCAGCCGAGATGCAGTCCGGGTTTTGCAGCCCGTACTTCATTGTGCCAAAAAAGGGTGGTGGTCTCCGGCCGATCCTGGACCTGCGAGTTCTGAACCGTGCCTTACACAGGCTGCCGTTTAGAATGTTGACGCAGAAACGCATTGCAAAATGTGTTCAGCGACAGGATTGGTTTGCAGCGGTCGACCTGAAGGACGCTTACTTCCATGTCTCGATTC
>JAUMHR010000079.1:1858925-1872727 GCA_032361145.1 Enteromius fasciolatus
GATATTTTCATCTGAGACAGCTCAAACATGCAATTTAGTCTGGGACTAGCTTAAGCCTTGTCTGTGAAACTGGGGGCAAAAGTCCTTTACACAATCTAAAATTGAACTGGAGGAGAACTGGCCCCAATTAAGCCTGGTTCTCCCAAGGTTTTTTCCCCATTCTCTCATGGATGGGGTTTTGGTTCCTTGCAGCTGTCGCCTCAACAGTATCAACTTTTTCTTTATCAACATGGATATTAAAATCACCAACAATTAAGACTTTATCTGCAGCCATTACTAACTCAGTTAGAAAATTAGCAAACTCTTTAATAAAGTCTGCATGGTGACCTGGTAGCCAGTACAAAAATAACAGGGGATTTATAACTATTACATGGTTCTCTAGTAGGGAAGCTCATTTTAACCGTTAACTGACCGATATGAATTTTGACCAATTAATACAATCAGTTAAATGGTTTAAAGGTCATTTTATTTATTTATTTATTTATTTATTTCAGTATTTTATCTACTCATAGTCTATATAAAATTGTTGACAAAATAAATAAATAAAAATTTGCATTTTATTTGGCACGTTCACACAGCAGCAGAAATCCAGTTGTTGAGTCCTAACACGGGGAGTGACCACCGCGTTCTGTAACGGAACTTTCAGGACTCACAACCGTGTTCTCGGAGCACACTTGCTGCATGAATGGAACAGGACTCGTCATACACTGCTAAAGAGAGCCGCTCTGCTGCACAAACGCGCATCTAACGTGTTTTGTGGGTAACTTATTGCTCTCGTCAGTTTTGTGTTCAGTGCGCGATTCAAATGCTCCGCTCTACGCACTAAGCTGCTGTTAGTTAATGAAGGTTTGATGAAAGAACTCGCGCCTCGATTGGACTCCTGTCAATGTCAGAAAGTGACTTTTATGGGCGTTGCCATCTTCGACATTAATTGGGTCACTGTTACTAACTTTTTTCTTTCATTTTCTTGATTTATTATTTATGCAAAATAGCTATATGTTTCTCGTATAGGCCTAGTTATCCTTTATAATGTTTTTTCTCTGGTTGCAAAAGTGCTGCAGGCGTATGATATGAAAAAGATATGATCACGTAAATCTTCGTCTTCTGCTGTTTGCTAGTTTTTGTGCATGTACAATGAATCCGCAGAAAACAAATATTACTATTTTGAACGGGTCACGGGTGCTTATCCTTTCTAATTGAATGAAATTCTAATTTAAAATAATGTTGTCGGTTAACCGGTAATAATCGGTGAACGAGCATCAGTTGTCGGTTACGAGAAATAACCGAAATGAGCATCCCTATTCTCTAGACACTGTTACATGCAGCACCATAACTTCAAACAAATTATATTTAAAGCCTGTCTTCTGAGAAATACGGCACCTCCTTTGCCAATTTTTATAGGCTAGCTGTAATCTTGGGGTGTAGACTCATTTAAAGTAATGTATTCATCTGGTTTTAGCCACGCAAATCTAGCTTATGATCATTGATCAAATCATTTATAAAAAAGTGATTTAGTAGAAAGAGACCTGATATTCAGTAATCCGAACTTAATCGTTTGTTTCTCTGTATTATTAACAGCTTTTATTTTTTAAACATCAATTAAATTGTTACTCTTAATTTGTTTGGGATGTTTTTTGTACAGTATTTTCTAGTTTGAAGAACAGACACAATCTCTACAATGTAATATCTAGGTGAAAGAGTCTCTATGTGCTGAGCATTAACTGTTTGCTGTGATTAATGTAGGTGAATAATGTAATATCATTGTGCCTGCTGCAGCCATGGTACGGCAGCAAAGTTCCTAGTTACAGTGGGTACGGAAAGTATTCAGACCACCTTAAATGTTTGACTCTTTGTTATATCGCAGCCATTTGCTAAATTTAAGTTAATCTTTTTCTCTCATTAATGTACACACATCACCCCATATTGACAGAAAAACAGAATTGTTGACATTTTTGCAGATTTTTTAAAAAAGAAAAACTGAAATATCACATGTCACACACCTGTCTATATAAAACCTTACAGTCTTACAGTCTGACACAAAGCATGTCAGAGCAAATGAGAATCACAAGGTCAAAGGAACTGCCTGAAAAGCTCATAGACAGAATTGTGGCAAGGCACAAATCTGGCCAAGGTTACAAAAAAAATACTGCTGCACTTAAGGTTCGTAAGAGCACAGTGGCCTTGGTGAGAGAGGTAAAAAAAGAACCCAAAGATCCTTGTGGCTGAGTTCCAGAGATGCAGTCGGGAGATCTGCAAATATGTCAACAATTCTGTGTTTTTCTGTCAATATGGGGTGCTGTGTGAACGTTAATGAGGAAAAAAAAATGATTTTAGCAAATGGCTGCAATGTAACAAAGAGTGAAAAATTTAAGGGGGGCTGAATACTTTCTGTACCCACTGTATATCAGCTTAGCAAATTTTTCATCAGCCTTAGTACACGATTTAAAGTATAGAAGAGTCAAGTTTTAAATAGGAAAAATACTGAAACTCTTTGGTAATTTTGAACGTGACATGTCGTAATTATCTATGCTAAGCCACAGCTAGAAGTGCTACCGCCAGACCCAGAGATTGGCTGAATGGATTCAAAAACGGTAAAAAGGATGAAGCCAAATGGTGAAGAAAGAGACAAGATTTCAGGTGCCTCAAGAAATTAGTTAATTATTAAAATTAGTTATTGACATGGAACTAGCTAATTTTGTGACAATTACAGTACTCAGAACGGAATTTGAAACCTCAGCAACCCTTCATTATTTTTCTTTTGGGATTCAAAAAAATCTTATAAGTCTTAGACATCTTAGATATGATAAACAATAGGAATGGGCACAAAAATTATACATAAAAATAAATTAATAAATGAAATGCAGACTAACAGTAACATAATAAGGCTTACTTTTAATTATAATTATTGTTATTATTATTATTATTAATGAAACAATTTTATAAATGTATTTAAATTTTTACACAGCTAAATAAAAAAAGTTAACTAGCTAAACAATTGTTACAGTATTTGCCATGGTAACAAAACTGGTACAGAGAACCAATAAAAATATTAATGGTATTAGTACTGAAATTTTGGCATCATGACAAGATTATTAATTTAGTAAACTCTCACTTACGCTCATGTTCACATTGGTTGGCCACTGTCAAATCATCCACAACACTGAAATCTTTAAGAGCTACAGAAATGCAACATAAAGAAACACAAATCAGATTCAAACAAACAATATCAATTACATTTTTAAAAAATTACATTTGAAATATGGATATTTTTCTGACAAAAACACATGGATTTGCTACAGGAGGTCTTTATACATGCCCCGGAGCCGTGTGAGGCACATTTTATGGATGACAATTTTTAATATAACTGAATGAAGCAAATCATACACACCTAGGATGGCTTGGGGGTGAGTAAAACATAGGCTAATTAAATTTTTTGGTGAACTAACCCTTTAAGTTTTAAGAACATTCTTTAAAAGTATTTCTGAGAATACAAAAGTTAACTATATTGTATGTGGGACATTCTTTACGTGTGACTTTAATTTAACAAAGGGAGTTTTTGACACTTTAAGGATTCATTTACCGTCAGAGCTGCTATCCAAGAGGCTGTCAGCTAAGAAATCAGAGAAGGGCTCGGCTGGGCCGATGAGCTCAGAGCTGTCTTGCACCTCACCACCCTAAAACACACAAATTCCTGTGAGATGGGGGAGGAAGTGATAAACAAGAAATTCATGAAAGGAAACTGTGGTTATTCTGTGATTCTTTCTGAGGAAAAAAAAAAAAAAAAAACTTACTAAGGCCATTGTTATAGAGTTGCTAATCCAACAAATACCCTCATTAGACACCATTTGATCTGACTAGACCCTGTTTCTCAACTTAAAGTACTTCTCTCAGCACTTTCTGCTACGAGTCCCACTGAAAACTGAAATCACCCGCTCTGCTCATTACATGCAAATGGACACCAGCAGTCTGCAAAAAAGGCAAAGATCGGAAATGTCTCATATCTTCCACATGCAGTAAATTTAGATCAAACTTGAGCTGTATGTTAGGTCAAGTGGGCTGATTGCGCAGATGTTGCTACTGTAAGTCAAGATCACAGCACCACCAACTGGCAGCAGTGTATCAGCAGGCTTCGAAACTGTCCTCTTACCTTAATCACTTGAAGTTTCGTCAGAGTAAATGTAAAACACAACTGGTGTAAAATTGAAAAATAATACTTTTAAATGAAAAGCTGAACACAGCATTTCTTGTTCAAACTCTTTTTCTGTCATTTCCTCTTCAGCACACTGCATATCAAGCAATCTATTAGATTATAATCTTGCGTTGATTGACTACCCTTATTTTTAATAATCAATGACTTATGTACAGTAGTCCATTGGTAAATAAATTAAGAACACAGTAAAAGTCAATGGCAAAACCTGAATAGTTTTCTACAAATGATCAGAAATTATTCTGAATCCAGTATACTGTTATGCATGTGTTTTCTTTTTACAAGGATACTTGCAAAATCAAGTATTTTGATCATATAAGTACAGTACGTGTATTTAACATTTCAAATCCAATAAAGCAACAAAACATTCTCACAAGGTTTATGAGCAGCGGATTCGTGTCTCATGTCTTTTAAGCAGAGTGGCCAGTAGGAAATCTCTCCTCAGCTAAATTAAAGTGATCATTTTAGCATATCAAAACTGAAGTGTAAATACTTTCTGAATGCACTGCAACTGATGACAAAATATCTCTGTATTACGCAATTAAACAAATGTGACTCTGGACAACAAAACCAGTTGTAAGCGTTAATTTTCAGAAATTGAGATTTATATATGATCTGAAAGCTGAATAAATAAGCTTTTCATTGATGTATAATTTAGATGGATAGGGTAATATTTCACCGAAAAACAACTACGTATATGAAAATCTGGAATCTGAGGGAACAGAAAAATCTAAATGCTGAGAAAATCACCTTTAAATTTGTCCAAATTAGATCTTATCAATGCATATTACTAATCAAAAATTAGGTTTTAATATATTTTTAGTAAGAAATTGACTAAATACCTTCATGGAACATGATCTTTACTTACTATCCTAAGGATTTTTGTCAAAAAAGAAAAATTTATAATTTTGACCCCTACTATGTATTTTTGGCTATTATTGCTACAAACATACCCCAGCGACTTAAGACTAGTTTTGTGGTCCAGGATCACAAATGTTCATTTGATCCTTTAACTCTAGCACTCTCTATTTATATATATATATATATATATATATATATATACACAACATAGCAAATGACCTTATGACCTTATAAGCATTCTCCATTCTTTTGACTCGTTTAATTTTTATTTAAAGAAATACTGTTATGCCAAGAAACATTGTGTCCTGTTGCTTATGAAACAGTGTTTCTAATTGGAACTCATCAAAGTGATGGTCTGTATTTAAAATGTATATCACTGATTGACAGATAAATAAATTGAGATAAATAACCTGACAGCTCTGATAGATCTCCAAGTTCACATACATACCTTAAAGAAATCCTGCATGTACTGGCTGCCATACAGAGCAGGAATATTAGCACTGAACTGCAGCAAATCCTCCGAGCACTGCCTTCTCTTTTCAATCACAGACTCATCAAAACGGCCTTTAAACACAAATAGAAGTTTGTAAAAAATAAAATGTAGTAACAATGCAACATTGGTCCGACTGGGCAAGTGATTGTTCTGTAATTGCTTTTTTAATTACTGTAATTACTATATTTAAAGTTTTAATTCATACTAACAATACAAATACTGAAACCATGTAATTCTTTTAACTAAAAACATAACTGTTCTGGGAAGCATTTGCAACTGTGGTCACAAGTTCCGTCATTAACAATAGAGTTCATTGGAACTAATGACCATGGTTAGCTAACAAAGATTTTAGAAAACGCACCTCAGAATATTACTTCAGTAGGTAAATAAATATACAACTTTTTAAAAAAAAAAACCTTCCCTTACAACACAGCACACTTTGTCTCACTTACACAGACACTTACCAAAGACTTTTGCTTTTGCGAAGGGAGGGAAGAGCTCTGACTGCCCATAGAGGTTTCTGTGTATCTGCCAAAGGTTTTGATGAAGCTTTTTGAAATCACTATACCTTTTCCACACTGTGATCTAATGAGAGGAATTCAAAAAAATAAATAACTCAGTACAGCACTTACTGAATGTGACACAAAATGTTGCAATTCTTTGCAGAGTTTTCCAAACAATGTTATTTAATATAAGTCTAAATGAAACGGCATTTACATTTAAGTTTACTTCTGTAGTGTGACAAATCTGAGCCAAACAAGATTCAACAATATATATAAAAAAAACTAAACTGTATTTTGTATTCATTTAATTACTGCTGTAATCTTCATTAGATTAACATGCATCAAGCTACTATAATTATTTGCAAGATTTCAGAGAGACTCGATCACATTAATGCTTCAACAGCTATTTGAATATTGGTCAACATCAACCAACGGCAAGTGCATCCTAAATGACACCACATTTAAATACATATTGTTTCAGTCGCAGATCAAGTTATTAGATTTTGATGAAACAATCTTGCGCTGATTGACTCAAAGCCACTTAATAATGAGGTTAACAGAAGCAATCAAAACCAACAAAAGAGCAATGATATTGATAAGCACAATCATAAGTGCTGTGAAGAGTCTCGGTTAGCCTAACCTTTGGAATCTGTGGAATAATGTACACTTATGAACCATTCACAATTTTAATAGTGATATGTATTATTAAAGTAAATATGTTTTTTCTTTCCTTCAAGGGTGAATATGTTTAGGATTCTCACCTCCTGGATGTCCTCCGGGTTCTTCCGTGAAATAATCTGTGGAGAAACAGAATATTATGACCATAACTACTACACAGGCACATGTCCTCGGTCTACTTTATTAGACTTTATTTTTTTAAAGAAAAAAATCTGTTTTAGTCAGCTCTTACAAAGCTGAAGAGCGGAAGAGAATACAAAAACTGGAACAAACAGCACCATCTAAACACCATCATTTGTAGTAACACATTTACAGATTTGACTATGTTTTTGTCAAATTCAGACGCATTTGATCTGACATTTCTGTTGACAGGTGTCAATCAAAGACTGAAGACTATAACGTTAAATAAGAACGTTTTATTCGGAGACAAAAAAAACACTGAGAAAATAATAGGATTGATGGTTATGTTACATCTGACTGACTAGTTCAGATTTACTTGACATACTAAACACAGCCTACATATATGCATGTCATCACAGATGTGACCCAATCATTGATCCAATCATCCGCTCTGATGCTTCATTAGTTTGTGTTAGTATTCCTGATGAACATTAGCGTTAGCACATGTGTTCTACACCCCGGTAAAATGCGCTTATTCTCACCCGAGCCGTGACTTTATACACCGTGTAGCCTTTCTTGTGAGTCGTAGGGTCGGTGACCGTGTAGAATCGCACAATGTCGTCTTTGTTTCGCGCGGAGATCATCCTGAGACACACATCGCCATAACAGGACACTTAGCCGTACAATAGACAACAGTGCTAGAGATCAGCTCATGAATAACAATAAGGCCGTGCTGACGCTGCGTGGCAACCTTCCGGGGAGCGTCAAGTTCACTGAGAGCCATTCTTACATTTAAAGGGATAGTGTGCATCTAAAAATGAAAATGTAATGATTTACTAACTCTGATGTCGTTTAAGCCAGTTTAACAAAATTTGCTTAATCTTCCAAATACGAATTGATATATTCTTTATTAACCCTGTGGAGGCTTCTGTCCCCCAGCTGAATGTGATCACATTGGAGTCCTTTGTATTACCCAAACCCAGAGGGGAATGCGTGTTTAAAGATTTTGATATGGTTAAAAAAATATTTAAGATTTAAATATAGTTTTGATATTTTTTTGTTTGTTTGTTTTTTGTGAAACATGAAACAAGTACTGAAAGTTTAGATCGTTTTTTTATGTGATGTCTACAACCCTTTTGAAGCATCTTATCTGTTCTTTCTGGTTTAGCTTAGTTAATTTGACACTTTTTAAAATGTTTTGGTTATGCATAACTAAGGATGAATAAGATATTCAGGTACCTTATTTGGTTGATGCAAAAAAAAAGGAGTCATATTTTTATGTTCAAATTTAATAAATGTAGAAGTACATCTCTTGGAGAGCAAGTGAGCTATAATTATATAAAATATACTACGTTAGTTGGTTCAAGAATAATTTAAATAGGAATTAAACATTAATCATATAAACAATTATTTAAATAATATAAATTGATAGGTCTACCTACTATTATAGCCTAGTCTATACTAAAATTGTATTTTTCAATACTTACAAATGGTTCAAAGGCACAGTTAACAGACATTTGTATATGGCAAATGCATGTGTCATTTTACCATAAATGTCTGTCCACACTCCAGTCCAGTAGGTGGCGGTAATGTAAGTTAGTTTGCCAGCCGCCATTTAAATCCTAAAAGAAAAAGAAGCTTCACTTCGGCGAATCAGAGCACAGAACATGACAGCATATTGAAAGTTTGGGAATGTAGCACGCCAATGTTCATTCATTGTTCATATTCATATTGTTATATATTTCGATTCTTCAGATAAGGCGAGCAACATGAGAACTCTGCTGAGGCTGAAGCGGCTAATGCCAGAAGGTGAGATTAGTTTATTTTAATCATATTTAAATGGCGATAATTTGGCAAACAATCCCACAGTCACTAGGCAAGACGTTCTAGGCAACACATCTCACAAAGGTAGATATAGTACAGGCAGATATGTAAATGAATTATGATGCTATGGTGTCTGTTGTAGTGCGGTGGACCATGTGGCAAAACAGATCCTGCTCAAACTCTTCCATCCAGAGTCTGGAGTCAAACGCATCTATCCATAAACATCTTATATCCAAAATTACTGCCACAGGTCCAATTTCAGTAGCTGAATACATGAGAGAGGCACTCACCAATCCAGTGGCGGTATGTATGATGTCACATTTAATTTTCCTTCTGTATATTATGGAAATAAACAATTCAACTTTTTGTGTCTTAACAATTCGTGCTGGGAGGAAATATAGCCTTTTACTTGAATAACAGTCTAAATGACGAAATGTATTAAAATCACAATTTATATTGTTTTTCTTTTTTTCTGTTGAAGAATGTAATTATTTTTCGTGGTCTAGTCGATTATGGCAAAAATCATTGTAATTTTGGTCAATGTTGAAATCACAATGATGTTTCAATGATGGGCAATACGGTCAACTTTGAAGAATGAGTGATTTTAGTGAATTTTTTAACTAATGGAAATAAGAAGTCTTCAAAACAATTATATACTAAATAAACTTAGTAATACAATAATAGCAAATACACTAAAACAAAAAGGACTAATAACCCTAACAGAACAAAGATACAAATGAAATAAGCAGTGCTCTAAGTTTTCCAGTAAGGTCTACAAACAGTAGTTATAGTTATATACAATGAGGTCAATAAGTATTTGATCACCCTGTGATTTTGCAAGTTCTCTTATTTAGAAATCATGGAGGGGTCTACAATTTTCACCATAGGTTCATTTCCACTGTGAGAGACGGAATCTAAAAAGAAAAATACGGAAATCACATTGTATGATTTGTTTTTTGGTGTGTTACTGTGTCATGATTTGATCGCTGGAGTCAAGAAAAATGTATATTTGGTACAGACACCTTTGTTAACAATTACAGAGGTAAAACAGTTCCTGTAGTTCTTCACCAGGTTTGCACGCACTGCAGGAGGGATTTTATATAGATCCTCCATATAGATCTTCTCTAGATCTGTCAGGTTTCAGAGCTGTTGCTGAGCAACACCAAGTTTCAGCTCCCTCCAAAAATTTTCAGTTGGATTTAGGTCTGGAGACTGGCTAAGCCACTCCAGAACCTTGATATGCTTCTTAGGGAGCCACTCCTTGGTTTTCCTGGCTGTGTGCTTTGGGTCATTGTCATGTTGGAAGACCAGCCATGACCCATCTTTAATGCTCTGACTGAGGGAAGAAGGTGTTAGATTTCTCTGTATGGTTTTAATGGCTCGCCATATGTATTAGATTTCTCTAATACATAAAACAAGTAAGCTTGATCAAAGTCCAGGGGAAAAGAGGAAAAAAGTGTAGCATAGTCTTCTGAATCTTAAACCAAAATGATATTTGTGTGACCAGACCTTATAGCTGACAGACACTGTCAGGACCTCCTACTTGAGGCCTCACAATACACAGGCATTGTATGGCCATTTGGTTCACACCTTTACAGAGCAAATGTTGAATAGTGGGGTGCAGATGCAATGTAACACATTAGATGTTGATTCCATCTAGGGAATACGCATAATCTTTCAGAGGTTTTTGCCCAATATGTCACGATACATTGCCTCGTTCATCCTCTCCTTAATACAGTGCAGTCGTCCTGTCCCCTGTGGAGAAAAACACACCCCAGCGCATGATGCTTCCAGCCCCCTGCTTTACTATAGGTGACTACTTATTACAATACTTATTGACCTCACTGTATGTATATATAATATAATACAATATATGTTTGTGTTGTGTTTGTAGCTTTGAAACATGTGGAACAGTGGTTCTCATTCACTAATAATTGCATATATAATGGGTATACATGGGAGATTGTTTTCTCACAAAAAATGCACCCTAATTCATAGCACATGAATATGCACACTAATACGTTCTTAAGGGAATAGTTCACCTTACAATTACAATTCTGTTATTATTTACTAACCATCATATAATTCCAAACCTGTATATATTATATTTTAATTTTGAACACAAAAGAAGATATGTTGAAGAATGCTGGTAGTCAAACAGTTGGTGTTCCCTTTTGATTTCCACGGTATTTTGTCTCTTATTGAAGTCAGTGGGGGCCAACAGTTGTCACCAACCTTATGCAGCTTTGGAACAACATGAGGGTGAGTAGGCTAAATGTTGACAGAATGTTCAGTTTTAAGGTGAACTTTTCCTTTAACCTCATTACAATATTTGAAAATTTGCATTGTTCTAAATGAGCAGCTGCATAACTTGAGGTAAGTCATTTGTAAAACGTGCCAAACCCTCGCCATATATAAGGGCTTTCACACAGCCTTTCCTTTGCAGCATTTTGCCACACATATTTATTGAGCAAATGACTAAATTTTGTCTTTAATAATTTCAATATTACATCATTTCGGAGCTTAGCAGGTTATGAAATATAACTATATTTTACCTGTAGCTCAGAGAATGTTAAAATTATGTATTTATTTTTTAGAAGCTGGTCATTCTATATGCAAAGTTTTTTTTTTTTGCACCCTTTCACCTTTTAATTCATATGAATTATAGGAATGTCTATGCACTCTTGAAAACACATATCCACCTACTTACCTGCTTGTAGAGATTATAAGAAGTAGTTAGATAGCAAGCACTCTTTCAGCAAAGACCAAAAGTCTGTTTGCCTTTTTAGGGATATTACGTGAAAAATGACATGCTTGGAGCAGGTGGTGATTTTATAACATCTCCAGAGATCAGTCAAATTTTCGGAGAGGTAAGTATGGTTTCGAATTAAAATTATGCCTGACACCTACAACCATATAAAAATATTTTCTTATGTTATGACAGTTATATATGGTCTTCCATAGCTATTGGGTGTCTGGTGTGTCAGTGAGTGGATGGCGGCTGGGAAATCCAGCATGTTTCAGTTAGTGGAGCTCGGACCAGGTAGAGGCTCATTGGCCAGTGACATCCTGAGGGTAAATACTCCAATTTATATTTTTGGGTTCATTAACACTTCATCGCCTGTTAGATTGTAATTGTCTGTTAGGGGAAAGTGATTTAAAATGTACTAATGTTTGGTACCTTTGGTAAATATGAGCAAAACAGTATGTGGAAAAATCTATCATTTTGGTTTTTTTGGTGTATCAAATGATGCTTAAATGATTTATTGAGGGATTCAAGTTTTCAGTCACTTTTGAGGGGAAAAGAAACCTATAAACTCACCAAATATCATCCCCGCCATGGCTACAGCTTCTCACTGGCAACAACTTGTTTTTATTTTATGTACAGTATTCTCGTCACTTCATAACATTAAGGATGAACCAATGATTGCAGGTGGACTATACTGACAATGTTTTTCATACATTTCTGAAAGACATCTGGTTTTCATCCAAAATATCTCAAATTGTGTTCCAAAGAGGAACAAAGCTTTAAAGGGTTTGGAACAAGTGGTTAATGACCAAATTTTCATTTTGGGGTGGATTAACCTTTAATTTAGGTAGGCTGTACATACTATGAAGCAAATGATCCATCCCTTAAATCACAGATTACTTTGTTTTTATGTTAATAAAATATTGTCAATTAAACCAGGATAAAATAAATGATTAGTACATATGCATCTGCTCTAAACATATATATTTATATGCTGGAATTGTCACATTGTGCCTGGTGAGGATAAACTGCAAAGACTTTTTTTTTTTTTTTTTCTCCACAGCAAGGTTTTGCTCACATGCGAAGGGTGCTGTATGTATATCCCCCAAAGGGTGGTTGTTGCGTCACTGTTCTCAGAAATTGTAACCGAATACAATACAGAGTATCAAAAGGAATGGATTTTGTACTTGTAAGCATGGGGATACTTTGGATTTTTATAAACAAGTGTGATCATATGTGACAGGTCTTCAGCCAGTTGAAAGCCATCCTGGGAGAGACTGATATCTCTGTTCATCTGGTGGAGGTCAGCCCAAAGTTGAGCCAGTTTCAGGCTGAATGTCTAACTGAAGATAATACACAGCCCAATGATGGTGATCAGCCTGTTTACCGCAGTGGCACCACACGTACAGGCCTGCCTATATACTGGTACCGCAGGATAGAAGACATCCCAAGAGGTACGGGTGCAGTCATGTAATCACACAAACTCTAGTTGATGAGGAATTAAGCCCTCAGTTTGTTGTAGCTAAAGTCTGCTTTCCTTTGCCAGGGTTTAGTATCTTCCTTGCCCATGAGTTTTTTGACGCTTTACCTATTCACAAGTTTCAGGTACATCAGACTATTAAAGTCAGTTCCATTTACATAAAATATTCAAAATCTTAGGATAAATCAATTTTACATAACAATTTTTCAAACATGCATTTTAAATGAACAATAGCATTACGTTACAAGTCAAAATACATTTTTCTTTTTCTTTTAGAGATCAGAGAAAGGCTGGCGAGAGGTGATGGTTGATATTGATCCTAAAAGTCCAGAAAAACTGAGATTTGTGGTTTCTCAAAGTCCTACACTGGCCTCCAGCATTCTTATACAGGTGGGTTCCTCTTTTTGTTAACATCTGTCATATGACTAAGCATTCTTAAATGGTAATTTTAAACAGAAATATAATAAAATTTAAAACAATATATTTTTAACTTTTGCTTGCTTAAGAGGTGGTGACAACCAGTCGATAGGTTCTTATGACTGCATGTCTTAAAATATCAGATAATTTTGTTGAGTTTTTACTGAACCCTGTAAATTATTCTTTTTAGAAAGATGAAAACAGACAGCATGTGGAAGTATGTCCAGAAGGTGGAGTCATTGTTCAGAAACTGGCCAATCGGATTGCAAAGGATGGAGGTGCAGCCTTGATTGTAGACTATGGTCATGATGGAACAAAATCTGATACTTTCAGAGTAAGTGCCATAATAGTAATTTTTCTTAGGTGTTCTAATGCTTATTCTGTCGAAATAGCTATTGTATTTCCTATAGACGGGGGGGGGGGGGGGGGGGGGGGCGGGGGGGGGGGCGGGGGCGGGGGGCGGGGGGGCG
>JAUMHR010000079.1:1872737-1886874 GCA_032361145.1 Enteromius fasciolatus
ATTTTATTTCCAATAGAAACCCCCCCCCCCCCCCCCCCCTTTCACATCTAGCTACGCATCCCTCCACCTCCGTACTCTGCCTTCTTTTCGCACCTTATGTCAGGGGACAAGCGGGGTCCGAGCCTGACGCCGAGCTCTGCCCTCGCTAGGGTTCTAACCAGTAGGGCTCGGAGTCTGCCGAGCTCCCTGCTCGCCCCCTGGACAGCATGCCAGCCACGCTTATGAATTATTATAAGGACGTGCAAACTCATGACATTCACATCAAATGTGGTTATAACTACTCATTTTATGCTTAGAATAAAAAAAAACATTAGACTTTATTTATACAAAATATACTTGCCTTATGTTGATTCTGTGTTAATTTGAGAATTCATTATGTAAGGATATTAGTAATAACAAATTTTAATGTTCAGAGCAATTCATCATAATTCACTAGTTTAGATAAAATTGATTGCTTCACAAACCAGCTTGAACCCCATGTGCCCCCCCGAGTGGAGAAGGGGAGGTGGAGGGATGCATAAATGAGATACGGAAGGGAAGGAAACGGGCTTATTTAAGGCGGAGATGCTTGGAACTGATTGGGTGAAACGAAATAGGCTGATTAAGGAAATGCAGAGCCAGCCGTGGCTAACTATTTGTGCGTGCTTCTCCTGAAATGTGTTTATCAGCATCACTTCTTTGACCACTTGAACCAACCGGCTCACTGTGTGTGCTGTTTTCCTATTGCCATCTCCTAATTTAGTTCTAAATTTAATTTTGTGCTCCAGTAGCATATGTTCCAGTGAAACAGGAAGTCCGTTGATTGAGTGTAGATATATATTAATTTTTAGATATTGGCCCAAAATCCATACACTGATTCTATGACTGAACAGTTTTTTTGTTTTAATTTGGGTCATGCAGTCACTGTATTTTGTTTCTGAAAAGTTTGTTTCTGTGGCAGGGCTTTAAAGGCCATCAAATCCACAATGTCTTGGAGGCACCTGGCATGGCAGACTTGACAGCAGATGTTGACTTCAGTTACCTGAGGAAAATGGCAGGAAATGAGGTGACCTGCTTAGGACCCCTCACACAAAGATCCTTCCTGAAGAACATGGGCATTGACTCACGCTTGCAGGTGAGAATGACAGTACTAATGTCTTTGCTCAGGATGCTTTTGGAGGATGCATAATGTTTTGAGTTAAAGAACTAAGAACAATATTTTAAATATCTCATCATTTGCATTTAAATAAAATTTAGTTACCTTTATTTTAATTATAACTTTACATCAAATGTGGTTATAACTGGTAATTTTATGCTTAGAATAAAAAAAAAATTAGTTGTTTATATTATTAAAAGCGAAAGAATAAAAACTTCAAGCCTTGCAATCTGAGGAACGTTTTCTATTTACTGTGTTTTTTCAGCCCTGAGCATTGTAGCCAAACATAAAAATCCCTGCTTCCGCAGGATAGCCATTTCCCAAGGTGTTTAATAATCCAATCAGACCTTTTTATTCAGTGCTCATTGAGTTATCTGATTAACAACTCTAGCTATAGTAAGTGTTTATCAGTATTACTTCAGTTTCACTTCCATCAAATTGTTTTAGAGTGAGATTTCTAGAGTTTTTTTGTTGTTAATTCAGGAAACACAGTCTATGTAGTATTACATTCCTGACCTGGGCCCCAGTTGGTCAAATACTAACACAATAATGAATGTGTGCCTGGTTTTTAAGTTTATACACACACAATACACACACACACCTAATCATGTTGAGGATAAATATTTTATATGTTTGAAATAAAAATGTATGTAGATTTTTGTATATTTATGCACACACATTTTTGGGACAGATTTGTACACAGAAGTGAGCTAAAAAGCTTCCCAAAACCTTGAAAATCCTTGTTTTTGACAACTGTTGACACTTGCTTTGTCGTGTTCTGTTTTAGGTCCTCTTGAGGAACTGTCCTGACCCCTCCATCAGAGCGCAGCTCATCCACAGCTATGATATGCTAATTAACCCTGAGAAAATGGGACACAGGTTTCAGTTCTTCTCTGTGCTTAATCAAGGTCGGCTGGCTCAGTATAAAGAAAAGCAGAAGAACATAGCACAATTGCCAGTGGCTGGCTTTGCTGAGCTGGACAAGAAATGAAAAGACTGTAAATGGACATAATGTTGCAGCATCCACATGTTTAACTAGATGTAATCTTGGATGTGTTTTGGACTGTGCTGATTGTTTGACTTAAGTGAAATATATATTTTAATGTTTAATGGTCTCTACTCTCTATATTTCAATAATAAATACAATAAAACCATTATTTATTTCTGCACAAAATGCATGAAGGTAATTGGCATGGCAATGTTGTTTTACTTTCCTTAGGAAAGGAAAGGACGTGACATGTGGCCAGGTATGGTTTCCCATACTAGGAAGTTGTTCTCTGCATTTAACCCATCCAAGTTTACACACACACACACCCGGAGCAGTGGGCACCTAATTCAGTCTGAATTAGGTGAGTTAAATAAGAATATAGTAATATAAAATGTGCAAAGCGTTGGGTTCCCAGGACCAAAGATGAGAACCACTGTATTAGACCTCTCTGAGGTCTTGATATGGTCAGATATTTGAAGCAGTTAATATTTACTTTTTACAAGCCAAAAAAATGGAGGTAAAAAAATTACAAAAGATTTTCAATAGAGCTGCTTATAGCTGAATTGTTGTATAACGGAACTGTATAAGATAAAACTTTAATAATGAAAGATAATTCACATAATGTAACCCAAAGGTCGTGGGTTCGAGTCCCAGGTCCGGCAGGGATTGCAGGTGGGGTTAGTGAATAACCAGCGCTCTCTCCACCTTTTAATACCACAACTAAGGTGAGACCCTTAAGCAAGGCACTGCTCCCCGGGCGCCGCAGCAATGGCTGCCCACTGCTCCGGGTGTGTGGGGTTGATCACTTCTCACTGCTGTGTGTGCACTTGGATGGGTTAAATGCAGAGCACAAATTTATAGTATGGGAAACCATACCTGGCCACTTGTCACGTCCTTTCCGTAATGAACAAATGTTACTGAACTGAACCATCAATTAACTTCCTGGAGCTGAATAATGACTCAATTGTTTTGCCATTACTGCTTAACAGCAAAAATTTGCATCTCATTTTTGTTTGCATAATTGAATTTCCCCCCCGTAAAACACTAAGCTGATTTGTATAAAGAGCTATAAAAGGATGACTCAAATTAATCTTTAGTATACACGACACGTTTTAAACCGCAGCAGATGACCAATAATTTTGTGATTAAATTTTTAAATCAAGAAGTGTACTGTCTAGTCTCTAGCTGTTAGTGGGATTGTAATAAAACAAACTGGTCATTGGGCATGCATTGTGAATCTAATTCACATTGCCCATATTTCATGGCTGTTCACTCCAGATGTCACACCATCATGCGTGTGTTGTTTCATGTTACTTCTCTGTACAACAGTGGAAACTAGTAGTCTTATTTTATTTACCTCCAGTTTTGGAGAGTGCGAGTTTTGATTCTTTATTTCCTATTTTATTTCCAGGGTCATGTTTAAGTGAGATGCATTTTGATTGACCAGATGACAAGTAGACGAGGAATACATATTTTTGTTTACACTGGTGTTTTAATCCATATCAGGTCTGCAAGACGCATTGCAGCAAACAGAGCTGCTTCACAAAGATACTTGTATATTCATCTGCATTTTAAAATATTTTGATGCAATGGGGAAAAATATGCTGATATTGAATGTGTATTTTGAAAATACGCAGAAAATGAGCACTGTGGGTTCACACTGGTACTGGTGAAGAATACTGTCCTTGATATATTTACTGATGCCCACTGACTTGAACAATTTTGTGTGTGACGACCAATAAAACAATAATGGAAAACAGGAAAACATTAGATATTAGACAAGATATTAACATTTTAAAACAAAGCATAACAGATCAAATAAAGCATTTTATGAACGGTGAATGAACCCTGGATTTAATACAACACTATCAATGCCTGGAACTGCCAATAATGATGAAACCACTTTATAGATATATATTTTAGAAACATTACATTCTGTAGCTTTTCCCCCCTGTGACATATATACAGGAATCTAAGGCACAGGTGAAGCAGATCAGAAGGTCTGGTCCGCCACGTGGGAGAAAAATATGAAGTTATTATTCTAGTTTCTGGTCATCACTTCTTCCTTTTGGCACTCTTCAGCTTTTTGGCCTTTCCGAACTTTCCCTTGTTGAACATGGCCTTTTTCCTTCGCAGTGTTTTGACATCTCTACCATGGATCCAGTCATTCCGTTTAACTTCCCACTTCAGCTGCTTAACATCTGATTTAAGAGACACAGGAAAATTAGTTAAGATTTTACTACACAAAACCAGCAAGTCTGCAGATTAGTTCAAAAGACTTCACTCACAGAAACCGTTTATAAGGCTACTGAACAATTTGGAATGATAAAACATACTACTCTTTACTATGGTGGATGAACTCATTTTTCTTTTAGAAAACAAATCTGTTTTCAGCACTCACCAGCTTTGTCCGTATTGGCCATTGCATTCATATCACTGTTTTCAAACTTCAAACTTGTGTTTTCTTCCAGTAAACAGCCGAACTGTTAAAAAGACAATAGAAAGACTTTTGTGTAATTCACTAATTAGCCATTTTAACTTCAACTAACATGAAAAGACAGTGAAAATCAAAGTGATACAAAACATTTACAAGTAAGACTTGTAACCGAAAAGAGAGAAATACTCAGATTAGTATTTATAAAATACTGTCTTTATAAAAATGTAAAATATGTTGTGAATTGTAACATTGTTTCTATCAACCCATAAATCATCTACCTCTTCAGCTGATGCAAACACTGACTGGTCCTTTGTTTTTCCTTTCTTTTTCTTCTTTGCAGGTTGAGGACCTTTTGAATGATGCATACACATAGACACACACAGACACACAAAAGGAGTTGATTGAGCTGATTGCAGAAAATGTTGGGGATGAATCTAACTAAAACAAACAATCATGATCTTCATAATCATGCAGACGCATGTGTAGTTTTAAAAGTGTTTGTGTGATCGCATCTCTGGACCAGAGCCAAAGTACAGGCTGCTGCAGTTCACTGACAGACTGCGTGAATTAGGCCCCATTTACACAAAGGGAAGACGCAGATATTTCTCTGCGGTTTGACCTCTCATTTACATGAAAACCAAGTTTTAATCACAGAAAACGATTATTTCTAAAAAGTGGAGATTTCTGATAACGACGGTTATGTTTTGCCATGTCAACTGGGAGAAACGGGGTTTTAGGTTCTCAAACGTCACATTATGCACCAGAAAATGCTTAACTTCATGTCAGCGTCCCATTTACATAGGTTTGGCATAGTTATTATGGCGCTCGACAGCGTATTGATGCAGGTTGATAAATATGAATATTTCCTCCCCTCCGTTTTCATTAATAAAATTTTAAAAAACTTGTCGTTTCTCTAAATACCTGGCTATGTGTAAATGTGGCCTTAACCTGTTGATTATTATTATTAATTTATTTTTCTTCGACTATTAGGGGGCAGCCCTAATGTTATGCGATCTTACACAAGCATTCCAATATGAGAATATTTTCATTAAAACATGAGCCTATTAAAATGAAGAAAATGATCAACATATCTTGATATCCAAAAAGGTAAACAAATGTTGCTTTGTTTACATTTCATATAGCTGCGTTTATTTCTTATATCTTTGTTTCAGTTTCTCCTTTTGAATAATAAATGTTTACTATTGATAGCTCATGCTTTTTGATCCGGACATTGCTTGAGGAGACAACACTGCTGGCTTTTGTCACTGATAGTTTTTGAAGTATTTTATAGCCCATTGAAATCTTTTCTCGTTATCATTTTGCATTATCTTTAACATTATGAAGGCATACTTGTTTTAACTTTGATAATAAAATATTTGACACACCTGCATCATCATCATCATCATCATCTATTTCGTCTATGTCCATGAACTCTCCACCTTCATCTTCAAGTTCGTCTTTAAAGTCTTCCTCCATGCTACCCAAAGACAACTCCTCATCATCAAGATCATCGTCGTCATCATCATCCTCATCATCAGAATCTTCTTCATCTTTATTTCGACCTTTCTTGGACTTAGGCATCACACTGCTGCAAAAAAGATAGATTGGCCACAATTTATATGTGCTGGTAAATACAACAACCACATGTGAAACCTGTCACTCATCAATATGTGACCACATTAATGTCACAAACATTTTTAAAATGCATTTCAAAAGATTACATGCATGTCTATTCATAATGTCACATCCATTCACAACTTGTTAACCAATAATTCTTTATTCAATAATTTTTTTCAAAAAGTGAGAACACTATTTATTTGTTCTTATGATTTAACAAAAAAACAAAAACAAAGAAGCTAATAAGAAATTGCTAGTCATAATTTAACTAATGTTTCAACCAACACATGGACCCTATGTTTCCCAAAGTTGCCTGACAACATTGCACAAAAAGCTACCCAGTTTATCATCAGCCTAACAAAGTAAACAGAACTGGACATACCCTGCAAAGTCCAAGTCATCATCCTTGAAATCGGTGAAAAAGCTGTCTCCTTCATAAGCATCTGCGGAGACAAAATATTTGTCAGGTTTCTCACATGATGAAACTTTAAAGAATAAAGACAAATGGCGTCAATTTCAGGTCCTACCAAGCACCCTCTCAAATTCATCATCATCAATGTCTTCCACACTCTCAGTGTCCTCATTTCTGTTTGGTCTTTTAAACTGTTTTTCTGCATCTCGCTTCTTAAAGTACCTGAGTGACAGATAACAGCATACTTGCATTATTTTAGCCCACTCTTGAATGACAAGCGTTATTTACATTATGATAATTCTACTAACCTGTAGAAGAACACCTCATCCACAGGTATCTGACTCTCCTCTTTGGCCAGATATTCTTCACAATTTACTGCAAAAACAAGCAAATAAATGAAATCTGACTGTTGATTTTCCTCTTAGCCAGTTATACAATCAGACTGTTATAGTTCAGGCTCTAAAATGTTAGAGAAACAAGGTGTTATTGTTTAATTAATCTGCCAATAATGTCAAACCAACTGTCTTAACCCCATTTTAGTATGCCTTTATAACTTTAGATATTTTAAGATTTTGTTGCTTGAGCTTGTGGTATTTGCATTTACAAATTTTGCTATATTGCTAACTCTAAATCTTTCACATTCCAGATATATATATTTGTACATTATTTGGATTAATAAAAAAAAATTTAACTGGCCAGCTTACTGAATTTCCCAAATTTTATTATACAATTAGACAATATTGGAAAAAACAAAACAAAAATGAAAACAAGACAATGCCTAAAATGGAGAATCTGACTGGTTTACATGTAAACTCTGTGCATGTATACATTAGTATATATAATATATAATAATAATGATAACATATAATTCAAACGGGTATGTGAAACACCATTTTTTGGACAAACACACAACTATACAGGACTCACCAGGTAATGACTGAATTTTGTTGAACGTCCGCCTGTATTTGGGCTGCATAACTGTAGCGTCCGTGTTTTCTAGAACGTAAAAGATACATTTAGCAAAATGAATGAAGTTACCAGTTCAAGAGTCTATAGAGCAGGGTTTCTCAAATTTTACCCTGGAGGTCCAATGCACTGCAGAGTTTAGCTCCAACCCTGATAAAACTCACCTACCTGTGATTTAATGTTTGATCAGGGTTAGAGCTAAACTCTCCAGTGTATTGGACCTATTGGAGTTTGCTTACGTTTTCCTTTTGTTTGCTTTGGATTCTTAAATACAAAACGATCTAAGAATCGGATAAGTGTGAAGTCCTGAAGCGGATCCCCTGTGTACAGGATGAACTCTCCCTGTGGGTCAAATAAATAATATTAACAATAAATCAGTTTGTAAAGACAAACTTTGATAGCCAAACGTTTGATTTTTGGTTAAAAAGCTGAAGTTAGAAGATTTCAAAAGTCATGCAGTCTAAACCTCACATCCAGTCATGCTAGATTAAGCCCCGTTTACACCAAGACACCAATTTTACTAGAGCCTGATAATAACTGCACAATTAGTATGAGATGTACAATCATTTGAATGAGTTACATTTAATTTATTACATTGGATCACAATAATGTAGAATAAAACTTAAAATTAAAATTTAATTTAAGTTTAATTTAAAAAAGTTATGTTTAAGACAGTATAATTTTGACCTTAGGCTGAATTTAAGTCAAGTCACCTTTATTTATATAGAACTTTTATATAGCACTTTTAACAATACAGATTTCAGCTAAAAGCATTTCATTATTGAATGGAGATGCGTTGTTGTCTAGATCAGCTCATTTTAAATCAGATCTTTGTCAAATCACTAGAAATTAAGTGTCCCCAATTAAGCAAGCCAGAGGAGACAGCGGCAGGGAACCAAAACTTTGTGTAAAAAAAATGGAGGAAAAAAATAAAATAAAATAAAATAAAAAAACTTGGGAGAAACTTCAGTTGGGGGCCAGTTCTTCTCCGGCCAGATGAAACCAGCACTTCATTTTCAGTTTCATTTTAAACGCAGTCATGTCAGATTGTGCAAAGGACTTATTGTGTGTGCGTGTGTGAGGTAAACAAGAGAAGTGTATTACCTGCAATAAAGTCTTAGCAAAAAGAGCCACTGAGGGATGGAAGTGAAGGGACAGCTGAAAGAAATAGCACTCACTTGGTCATGACTTCAGAGAACAGATTACAGTGATAATGTTAAGAGTTGTCCAGAGATGTATTAGTCTTTGTACCTTCTGCAGTTCCCAGAGGGCTGTGTGATCTGCACCGCAGTATAAAGGGTTTCTGTTTATGGGGTCATATTTCACCTTATTTAAACTACCTGTAGACAAAAGAAATCATAAGAAACAGCATAAGAAATCAAGTACACTCTTTCAAAGATCAATATATTTTAAGAAAATGCAGACACTGGAATTGGAATGTCAAAGAAAACTCTGTTTTTTCATTGTGTATTCCAATTAATTTCAATCAAACTGCACTTGGGTTATTTTGGTTATTTGTGTTAACTATATATATATATATATATATATATATATATATATATGCTAAGGTTGGCCACCCCATTCACAATGCTGCTGCTTCTGTCTGTTTTTAATGATGCCAATCAATTAAAAATGACAGATGACAAAAGCAGTGACTAGCAAAAATGTTGGTGACATTTCTTTTTATGTCAACAAAAATGTTGCATTCAAACATATATTGTTAAAAACAATATTAAGCAATTATTATGCTAATAATGATGACATAGAAAAGAGGCCAACCTTCCAAGTTTTGATGATGTACCCATGATGCAGTGGGCTTCATCTGGCATTGTTTCACAGTCTGTATTTTTTCATCTTTGTTAGTATCCACAAGTTTTTTCTCAGCAATGCTGTCATCATCGTCATCCTCTTCAAGGTCTAGATACACCTCTTCCTCCTCGTCCTGCAAAGAGACATTCTTAGAAGAAGCAATAAACAAACCCAGAGCTTGTCCCTGTCTAAAGTTAACAGTCAAAAATAAAATCAACACAGCATTACACAAGCAAGCAGACAAGAGACCATGAGTTATTTGTATAGATGTCAATGCAGTGAGGCTTCAGAATAAACTGCTTTTGTGAGGAAACAGCTTATTGCTTAAACTGGTGGTATCCTTTCTGCTAATCTTTGATGTGCTCCAATCTTCATTGCGTTTCCACAGTTAAGAGTTAACAACCAAAAATGCTTTTATTAGAGAAGATAATTGTGACAGGACGTATTTTGCTTACAGCAATATTTGTTCATTTTTATGAAATCCACAAACAGTGAGTGACTATAGTACAATTACAAAAGCAATAGATAACTGTCACATTTTTTTCAATGGCATCAGTTCATATAAAAATAAAATCTGTGACTAAAACACAACATGCAGATTGTGAGGGTGTAAACTTACTCCCTGTTCCTGTAGCAGTAACTTGAGGCCTGGCTTGGTCTTCATCACCTCTGACACAAGGAATAGCGCACCGCATGCAAAGGCAGGGGTCTGTTCACAACTGACCTGAAGTAACCTTTTCACAAATGCCTTCACCCGTCTCAGCACTATGTCAACTTTTAGAGACTTATACAAGAGGTTGAGAAACATGGTCTTTCTTGAGCTTGACGATAATGCCGGGTCCAACAATTTTCTGTGGAAAACAAACAAATGATGTTTGTAATTTGAAGACTTGCACAAAATTAATTTGAAGAAACGCGTCCATACAAAGTTTTCAAAATAAAATGTATCTCGGGTTCTTTTCTTAATCAAACAGTTACATATTCAACTGTAAAATAGGTTTTTAATACACATTTGTATTGAAATGTGTTATGTACTAATAAAAAATATCAATCAATATCAAATAAAAAAAAGATATTGGATTTTGCTGAAGCAACAATAATTGAATTCCTTCCCAAAATGAGACCGAACAAAGCCATACCAGTTTAATTTAATGCAAGATAGTTTTGAAATAACAAAACGTCTGGAAAACCCAATGCTAAAATAAGAATAATTTTAATGTTAGCGCTTTCTGCAGCAGACTCCACTTAAAGTCTTTACATTGTGCACTTACTACAAAAAGTTAATTAAATTAATTTTTTTTTTTTTTACAATTCTTCAGAAAAAGATTAAAAGTGTTGGTTTCACCTGTAGAGTGCTACATAAAAGCGATCCGAAATGGTCTGTTGGGCATCCATGACCTGAAAGAGCAGCATTAGGGCTTGGACAGCAGTGTTGAATTTGACAATGTGCACCACTTTAAAAAGCGTGTCCAGCTGCTTTAACACATCGTCATCCCCAGCCTTCGCGTACGGATACGCTCTGTTTACTCCTGTTAGCAGGGCACTGAGCATTTTAGACTCAATATCCTTTTTCTTAACACATGCATTAAAAAACGTGATGTAGATGGTGATAAGCTTGGCAGCCAAGTCTGCTTCATCGTGGCTCAGAATTACTTGGTTTAGGAAACAAGCAGCATAGTATTGAGCCTTGGAACTGATGTTGGGTCTGAACATGAGGCGCTCAACCTCACAGCACACCACCGTCTTCATGTTGGGGTGTTTGTGAAGCACCGTTTCCAGCAGATGTGAGGCTTTGGAAGCAATTTTGTATTCAGGATCTCCCAATTTGTTGACAATTTGCATTAGAACCACTTTCTCCTGCTCCGGCTGATTGCACAGCAGCTCGTAGGTGGTGACAAGCGAACGCATTTTAGTGGCCTGGACTGTATCGCGAGCCAGTATGTCTAGCGCAGCAACAAAATCTGCAAACTGAAGTTTCAGCAGGTGCTCAAAGTACCACAGAATGAGCCTGCGGTCACGGGTATCTCTATTTCCACTGGCTTTTTCCTCCAGCTGATCGAAAGGATGCTGGGAGAAAGTGTGAAGCTTGCGGTGATTTGGAAGAAGGTCAGAAAGCAGCAGCTCCTTAAGGGTATCCAAGGCCATAAGGCCTTCTCTGCGACTTCCTTTCTTTTTCACCAGAGACACAAGGCTCTCAATGTGCTCGAGACTGTGAATGGGAGCATCCTGAATTAGCACAGTCATAGCTGCCATCCTATCAGTCATAGTTCCTGTGGACACTACACTCTTCATCCAAGCAGAGTTGGCACCTTTCTGGAAGTTCTTCTTGTTTTTGTAGAGGGCAACTTCATTCTCATAGAGTTTCTGAGCCAAAGCCTTGTACTGGAAGACCAATGACTCATTCTGAGCCACAGATGTGCTTTCTGAGGTATACTCTATATCGTACCACTTCCCCCCAGGTTTGATAAGCAGAATTTGCCGTGGAATTAACTCAAATAAGTTTGTGTGTTTCTGTTTTGCCTTCTTTCCTGTAGGTGGGCAAAGTTCTGTAGGTTGAACAGGGGTTTTCACAGTATTTTTCACATCACACTGTGAATCGTCTTTAATTTTGGAGCTCTTTGCCTTTTTTTTCTCCTTTTTGGGTGCCTCCAAGGATGTTTCATCTTGTTCATCTTGAATGATTTGTTGCTCTGCATAAGCACGTATGCCCAGCTTTGTTATGAAATCTTGCAGCTCTCCCTCCTCAAGGTCATCAATAGCATCTGTCTTACCACCATCGATGAGCTCGGCAGATTCACTGACACAGGCCAACATGACATAATCTGCCTGTGACAAGACAAAAACACAATTTACCAGACAAAAACTAAACATATTTCAACAATACTTGCATGTAATTACTGGTCCCAAAGAAACAAACAAACCGAAAAGTTGGAAAAGAATTTAAACACAGATTAACAATCATAATACCACAGTTTTGACTACAGTATTGATGCATTAAATAAAAAATGCAACACTATTGGATTGTTAAACACAAATTGATAAATAGGGTTATTTTTTAAATGTGAAATTGAATTTAAATATTTTTAGATGTTTGTCTGAGATAGGCCTACATAATTGGTATAAAATGTTAAAGTACAAAAATGCATTACTTGAGTTTATAATAAAAATAAAATATATTTTGGTAATAATGTCACATTAAGACTTTGTCTTTATGCTTTAAACTTTTCCCCATGCCTTTATAATTTTTTGCTAAATGCAATTTTTAGCATAGGTTACCATTTTACTGTATCAGATTAAACAATAAAAAACCTTTATATATCTATATCTATACACACTATATGGTAAAAATGCAATTCAATGTTATGCACACACCATAGCAACATTGTCAACATTGGCCAGTTTAAATAGATACAGTCACACAGTACTCCACAATATTTGCCACACACAGGTGTGCTGTAGCCAACTGTGCAGTGTAATGTCAGCACAGTTTAAACTCAATTAACACATAATTACTCAAGAGGAAACTGTAGGACTCAAAATGTTTCACACACCAATTACAACCTTCGATGGCGATAAAAGGACCAAAGTCAGTTTACAGTTATTCTCAGGGGCTTTGGTCCATTTCTCAGATCAGAACATTTAATTCTTAAAAGTACTTGTTCAACATCTTGTCTCTTGTGTAGATCATAAAAGCTTCTCATTCTATTTACTGTAACTAGTTGCCATTGCTCTGGTACAATCATGTACAATAACATTTAGTCATTAGTACATTGTAGAAGTCATTATAGTAACTGTAACACAAATTTGTTGATCAAACTGTCATAAATTGTCAACCAAATTTTCTACAATTCTGAGAGTGGACTTTCTTTTTTATTTCACAATGACACTGTAATGTGTTTTTTTTTTGTTTGTTTTTTTAAATCAGACCACTGGTAAATGTGTAACTGTGAATCAGTCTTTTTCAATCAACATTCCACATACAGTAATGTGTACATGTGTACTTTTTAAAGTAAATGGATGAATGCATACATAAAAAGCACAGTCTTCTGCATTTCATTACAGTAACTGCCAAACTGTAGTTTTATGCAGACAACATAACTAAGCATTTAGCCTATCTTGTTTATGAACAATGTCACAAGGACATTAGGCATTCAAGAGGATTTTACACCCTCTGTTTTTCCAGAGCCAGTATAGCCTGTGATGTGGACCAGATTTTTTTGGCCTGACCCAGAGCAGGATGCTGAGGCAGAATATTTATTATTATTTTTAAACCGTTGTACTGTGTAGTACATGAATGAATAAAAATGTGCCAGTGTATACATTGGTTGTATCTTTTGTGTTCATGTGAAAAGGTTTTTGAGGGCAAGAACATTAGCAACTAACTAAGTTTTGGAAATGTGTTTTGAATTAATTGCACCAGTGTGTAAGACTAGTAGACTGTAGCGGGTGTGTATTTGAGGGCTTGTGTTTGATGTCAAAGTTTGGTTTTTCAGCAAAAGTGAATGGTTTTGAATGTAGAGCTCCATTTTTAACTAAAGATTTGGGAGAAATGTGAACATACAGAAAATGTGTTTAACTAATTGAGAAAAACTGTAAAAGACCATGGCCTGTCTCTGCTTACTAGGGATGTAACCAGTGGCGTGCACAGACATTTTGGGGGGCAAGTGCTCCAGGGGGAAAAAAGGGCACTTTTTGCATAACCCATACTGCAAGTCTTGTAACATAGAAATAACTTTCGTAGGTACAAAATAATAGTTAGCTCAATGCCTGCTG
>JAUMHR010000079.1:1886974-1901739 GCA_032361145.1 Enteromius fasciolatus
TGTTTTAACGGTCGAGTAGTACGTTTGGTTTTAAATGTAGTACCTACTTCGCAGTATGCGATTTCGGACGCAGCATACGTACTCAAAAAGTGCATACGTAATTTTAGATGCAGCAGCTGTTTTTCTGTATCTGCTTTTAGGAACTTTTATAGAAATCCATCTGCCGTCACAAAGCCAATATAACCAACATGTACTTGACCAAACCAAGAGCATTTTTTTAATTTAACCAGCATTTTACTTAAAAATTAAAGTTATCTGAATATTGTGTGGTTTATGAAGACCTAAAATAAATATTATAGTAGTGTTTTGTGTCATTTTGATACATAAATACATCAAAAACCAATTCACTCGTGGTTATTTTTTAAAGAAAACAGCCATTTGTGTTCAGTGGAGGCAGTTGTTTAGTGGAATTTTATGATCTATAAATCTATAAATAATTTTATGACTATAGTCTTGTGTTAGAGATGAGACATTCCATATGTCTTTGTAAACACATATTAAGTTATCTAATTTGTTAACAAGAGAAGCCTGATTTCAGTTTCTACAACACACTCTGAGCTTCCTCTAACAACTTCAACACCTTTATGTCCAAAAAACAAATAAACACTTAATTGTAACAAAAAAACAATAAAATGTTAATGGTCAACATCAAAGCACAGCCGAGTATGTACTCAGTGAATACAATGCAAATTTATAATAATTCTTGTTTTATAGCTACTTTCAACCAATCTTTGAAACTGAATTATGGGACATTAGGCAGTGAAGTATACTCCAAAATGTTATATCTTGAAACATTTCCCTTCCTCGTTTAGTTTCCACGGGCCGTTTAATTCTCTACCAACCCTTTGACCTCTCCTTCTCAAAGATTCAAACCCAGTCAGCCAGCCAGCAGACTATCAGGATGCATGTTGCTCATGCTTGACCGGGTAAGTCTTTTGAGGAAAATAGTTCATTGTTACCCCCTCCTTTGCATTTCTTTTTCCATCGAGGTCATGTCTGTTTAGAAGGTCGTCCTCATTCACACAGACACGCGTGTTTTGTCGTAGCCTGCAGCTCCAGCGGTGGGTGCCGATCACACAAACACCATTACACACACCATTATTACCCGGCCTCCCCGCTGGTTTACCCACATTGCAATCTGAGAGGAGCATTTCACATCTCGCAGCTCCTTGTTAATGACAACAACGATCGCTCTCACCACCAAATCATAGCCGAGGGGCCCTAGAGTTAGAGATCTCAAGAGCGGAGAGGCATATAATCATATCATGCAATGGAAACAACATCAGAAACCTCACGGGATTCGAACCGCCCGCAGTAGATATAACAAATCAGCATTATTATTCATTTCACTCCACCGAGGCAGGAAAAAACTCATCATGAGTCTTATTGACACGGAGGATAAAGGAAGATTGAAGTTTGCACAGTGGGATTTGAAGACAGATTAAAGGACAAATTTAATAAAGGTCCCAGGACAGCGGGAATCAAGAACTGGCTTTCTAGAATTCATGTAAAGTTCAATGTTCTGTATGCTAATTTCATAATGTATATACTGTGGACAAAATAAAATAGGTCTACTCTGAAAAATCCTGAACTGCTAATAATTTTACATCTAAAAAAGGCACCTGAGGCCAGCTTTACTAACAGTGAAGGCACAAAACCTCTTTTGGGATAACAGCTGTACTGTCAGAATTTACTAAAGATGCGCAGTGAAAAAGTAGCAATGAAAAGGCATGTTTTTAGCTGATCTTATTGCATAAGTATTAGTAAAATAAATGACAATTTATGGGAGAAGAGTAAATTAAGCATTTAAATAAAGGTTTGTGGTAGTCAGGATAGTATTTAACATCCCAAAAAAGCACGTCTTAACCCATTTTGCACTTGGCACATATGTGATAGTTGCTAATTTGCACTGTTCTAGTGTGATGGTCATTACGAACATTTTCTGGCAGCGTCTGTGAAATTTCCACTCCCGTCTGCGCTTTTATTGTGGTCTCGGTTAATTTGCCATGTTTAGTTAATCTTGAACTGTTGACTGTGATAAGAAACACACAGAACACAGAATAAGACAAAGCTGAGAAACAGACCTGGCCTACTTAAGTCCCATAAGAGTACATACTGTAGGTTGAAACTGGGGTAGACAAAGTATGGAATGCTAAATTAAATGTTAAAGGGTTAGTTCACCCAAAAATGAAAATTCTGTCGTTAATTACTCACCCTCATGTTTTTCCAAACCCATAAGACCTTTGTTCATCTTTGGAACACAAATTAAGATATTTTTGATGAGATCAGAGAGCAATGTTATGATGCGTGTTTTATCAATGTTTTTAGTACATTTCTGGATCTGGATCATTTCAGTTGTGGCCTCTATTGCTGTCTATGGAGGGTCGTATGGTTCCCTCTGATGTCATCAAAAATATTTCAATTTGTAGATATTTAATTTAAGATCTTATGTGTTTAAAACAACGAGGGTGAGGAATAAATGACAGAAATTTTATTTTTGGGTGAACTAACCCTTTAAAGTGGATTTTATCTACTATTTTTACATGATTTAACCAATAAAATAGTTGTGCTGGTAAAAAAATATAGTTGATTTGAGATGATTACATTTGTGACTTGAATAAATTAGATTATCATTTTTTCTGTCCCATTTTACGTCCAGAGCCGTAAGTTGTTGTTGTTGCTGCTCTCTCTCTCTCTCCCTCTCTCTCTCTTTGTGTTTCCTCACAGAACCAGTGTCCCCACCTGATACTGATGATTAGATTTGCTGTGATTGGATGATGTGAGAGGAGAGCGTGTATTTAAACTGCAGCCCAGAATAACTGCTAGTGGTGGCTAGATGTGTGGTGGCTGAGAACTCATCTTTATTGACCCAATGTTGGCAGTTTGGTGTATCTTTCTCTCAAATGTGTTGAGACTGGTCAAGTACTGTTCTTGCCCTTTTGTCTTTATGACTACCTCTAACTTGGAGACTCTATTGAAAGAGAAGTGAGTGTTAACTTCAGATGTTCATCAATATCTTCAAAATTTAGGGAGTTTGTTTAATCTATTGTTTTCCTTTTCCTTTTGGAGTTTAGGCAGTTGGGTTAACAGTTAGCTGCCCTATGTTTGTTATTTTGGCTTTGCCCCCTTCTTTTTCTTTTATTGTTTAATTTAACTTGACTATTAAACTATTTAATATTTCTGTAAAAAAATGTTTTTATTTTGCTGCAATTGGGTGTTTGGGTCATTTTACCCCATCTTGGGGTCAAGCTTTGGAGTTTTTCTCTGCCACCGCACTGTCTCACCACCAAACACTTTATTTCTGTAGCGGTCTTCCCTAGACTTATATTAAGGCCATAACAGAAATTGGGGGCTCGTCAGGGATTTAAACCCGGAACCTCTCGCACCCCAAGCGAGAATCATACCCATAGAAGTGGAAGAAGGGGAGGGGCTAATCAATCAACTTTTATTCAAGACACATCAAGGTCCATAGAAACAATAACAATACAAAACATTTAAAAGGATGTAAAAATCTTCATTTTTAAAACGCATACAAACTTCGAATCCAATGTTTCCAGAAACAAGATGAGTACCTTGTATCAAGCTTGCTAAGTGTGCTAAAGCTAGGTGCAAGACCTCACACATGTTTGAAAAAATTTCCTTTACATTTCAGTTGTTTAGATCAGTCCTTCAAGGTATCTTGAGGTCTGTGAGGTCTCCAAGTCACAATATCTAGCTACTGGTGTGCCTCAGGGCTCAGTTCCTGGACCACTTCTCTTCTGTCTACATGGCATCACTACCTTTTTGAAATCTTTGATACAGCGCTTTACCTTATATACACTACAGAAGAATTCATAGTATAAGTGCAGTAGCACATCATTCAGAACACAAACAATGACCCATAACTGATGTGTTGTTCAGGTGATCTATAGTTAAAGATACACGTTCAGAACAGAAAATGGACTCCTTAAAGGTAAGTGAACAAGAACCAGAATTGTTTAATTTTGTGCCTAAAGTTCATTTTTACATTGTGAACAACTCACGTGTATTACGGAAAACACACACACTTAGAGACAAATGTTCATGGGAAATTGGGAACATTATAAGTACGTTATATGGAGTCTCACCCTTAACCGTGGAACTCGTCCTATTTAATTACAGATCTTCAACAACAATTCCCTGGAAAACGAACAAACCCCTCACAGGCTTTTATATTTTAGTCAGAATGAGCAACGGATTCTCTTATATGCTTTTATGAGTCAAACCAGAAGAATGAGTGGTGAGTTTGCTGTGCCGTGGTTTACAATGAGTCAGAGCTCAAAACCACATTCCCTCTGAGGAATGCACAGGAACCTCAGCATCTCTCCCAAATGAAGTTTTCAACCTTCAGCAGTCCAGGAACCAATGTCACCTACACAGAATTAAGGAGGAAGAATATAAAGTAGTGCATTTATGAAGCTCTGGTTTAGCTTGTGGAACTGGGCCTGTTTTAAATGCTTGGATGTCTACTGGAACATGGAACTGGAAAATGTTAAAGAAGAAATCAGTCATGTGATTAGAATTAGATTTACTTGTATGAATACTTACTTATATTGCTATACAGATACATATTGAAAAGAAGATAATGTTGTATGGATGGCATTTGTTGCAGACCCTTTAGATTACCAGCTCCATGTTGGTTCTCCTCTTTAGTTCACCTCACTCAGGGTTCATGGCAGAGGACTGGGACAGCCATGGCAAAAGCTTCATTTTGTGCTCAGTGACTAATTCTTGTTTATTTTGGATTATTGTCCCAATGGAAGACCCAACCATGGCCTATTGTAAGATTTTTAAAAGAGTCAGTCAGTTTTAGATTTGTTATCTGTTGGTATTTGATAGAATTCATGATGCCATGTGTCTAAACAAGATGTCCAGGAGCTCCAGCTGAAATATAGACCAAACATCAAAATCACAGCAGTATACTTAATTGTACAAATGGAGTACTTTTTATCCCTGTGTTCACCAAACCCCTCTTGAGTGACTGCTGCTAAAAATCAAATGTTTTATTTTCATCTGATCATAGAAGCCAGTCCTTTTTTTGGTTCTAGTCCTGTCTGACAACTGAACATACTGGTGATTATTTTTGGATGAGCAAGGAGAATTTGTCTTAAACCCTCCCAAACAACATGTGCTGATTTATGGGCTGTTTGACTGTTTGTTAAAAGGTTTTTAGGAATTTTAATAGGAACTATTTTCTGCAATTCTCCAGCTGTGGTCCTTGAAGAGTCTTTAGCCACTCAAACTCTACTCCTCGCTGTGTATTAGGATTATATAGACACACGTCCTCTTCCAGGCAGTTTCCTAACATTTTATGTTGATTGGAAATTCTTAATTATTTCCCTGATGGTGGAAATGGAAATTTCCATGGCTTTTCTTAAAGCCACTTCACTAATTTGTGATGCTCAATTATCTTTTGCAGCATATAAGAAATATATTCTTTGTTTTTTATTCGTGGGATTTTGGGCTTTGTTTTCCCTCCTATATATATTTCTGTGAAACAGGAACCCAGGGCTGAATATTTTCATGTCTATAATCACCCTGGAGTGCTCAAGTTTATGAATATAAATGGAAATATACTTCAAAGATTTTACTCATAAAAAAATTCCAGGGGTGCCAATAATTGTGGCCAACAAGTATTGGAGAAAAACATTTATTTCACTATGATATTTTCCCCCTATTTCAATTGTTTTAATTCAATAATAGGTTAGAATTTTGTAATTTTCTTGAACAAGAGATCAAAAGAATAAACAATGCATATTTATTTTTACAGCCACCTTTGCTCAGATTTACCAAGAGTGCCAATATTAGTGGAGGGCACTGTAGTTTTAGTTGTGAACAACATGTGTGTGAATCCTCCTTTTTCCAATCTCATTTGTGTCCAACAGGCATTTATTAGACCTATAACTGATATGATGCCCTTGTGAGGATCGGACTGCATACTGTTTTGTAATGGACTACAATACACTAAGGTGCCCTTGCCTAATTTTTATTATTAAAACAAATAGATTGTTTTAATTATTATTGCTTGCATTGTGGGTTTTCATCTTTATTACTGACTATTTGCTTGAAAGTTTTGATGCTATACTTCAATCCTTGTCTTGCTTTATCTGTCCACTTTTGACACAATTATCATCCAGATCCTCCAGTCGACCCTACTGGCAAAGGGCATCTTAGGAACTGCTCTCCAGTGTTCGAGCCTTACGTCTGAGATAGGTCCTTCAAGGTACAGTATCTTGGAGTGGTGAGGTGTCCAAGTCAAAACATCTAGCTACTGGGGGGCCTCAAGGCTCAATTTTTGGACCACTTCTCTTCTCTGTCTGCATAACATCACCATGCTCTATCATTCAGAAACATGGCTTTTCATATCACTGCTATGCTGATGACACTTAACTCATCATTCCATCCTGATGATCCGACGACAGTTGTTCACATCTCAGCTTGTGTAACAGATGTTTCTTGCCGGATGATGGATCATAATATTCAACTCAACCTTGCTAAGTCAGAACTGCTTGTGGTTTCAGCAAACCCATGACTTCATCACAATTTCACCATCCAGCTAGATGCATTAACCATAACTCCCTCAAGGGCATGCTGGCATCCCATCCTGAAACCTTGGAGTTGTGATTGATTATCAGCTAAATTTCATAGGAAGATCAGGACCTTTCTTTTGGAACATGCTACATAACTTCTTGTCTAAGCTCTTGTTCTGTTCAGACTAGACTACTATAAGGCATTCCTAGCAGGTCTATCAAACCTGTACAACTAATCCAGAATGTGGCTGCAGGGTTAGTTTATAACAAGCAGAAAATAGTGCATGTCACACCTTTATTCATCAATTTGCTCTGGCTATCAATAGTTGCTTGCATAAAATGGTGGAATGTCCTGTCCAACTCGATCTGAGCATCTTCAAGAAACAGCTAAAAACTCATCTCCTCTATCTACGTTTGATCCTCACTACTTTAGCTCATTAGTCACTACACTCCAACACTAACGTTCTCTACTCTTTTTCTATTCTATGTACTTGGTTTCTTTTTTTATTTGTTATTAAAAATAAACTTGTTACATCTATTATTTTGGACTTTTGGACTAGACTTTTTCACAGCACTTACATAATATTGCTCTTTTGTTGGTTTTGAATGCTTCTATTGTCCTCATTTGTACGTTACTTTGAATAAAATGACTAAATGTAAACATATATTGTTTAAAATGGAAAAAACTGAAGAAGTTCAATAGCTGAAACATGTTAAATAGCTTTTTTTATTCATCTTCACTATTGAATTTGGTATCAAGACTGGTTTAGTGCTGTGTTAAAAATGACACTTAAGTTTTTAATACATATTACAAAGGTCCTGTTTTGCAGAGGCTATTGCAGAAAAATACGCTCATGCACCATTATAAACCTGTGAACAACACACTGTCATTAAGTTTCACTGAGCTGGCCGCATCTGACCGCTCTGAAGAAATATGGCCTCACAGGACACATAAAAAGATGTAGTATTCCAATCTGCATCCAATACAGACACTTTCTTCTGTTTACAGTGTCTTGCCTTCCCCCATGACCTCTGTTGTGTGTTAAACCACTGTCTGTCCTGTAAATAGACAGTAACATTGTTAGTTTGAGCCCAGGAGACATGAGTTTACCCTCTCTTCACCTCACAAGAAACAATAACACATTTTCAGTCTGACTCTTAACACTGGCCTAAAGGCCTAAGACCTGTTTACCAAGCAACTAGCATCGCATCCCAATCCACATACGTTCCATTGAATTTTATGAATATGCTAATAGCGCTATTTATACTTTTTCTAATGGATTTTTAAGTGAGCATCTGTACATACTATAGAGAGCAAAAGTCAGGTTCAAGAAGTAAAAAGTTCAAATGTAATCAGAGTTACATGCTCATCTGTCCACTTTATTCCAATGTATATTTTTAAATAATTGTGTTCAACAATAGAATTCCTGACTGAAAACTACATTACCCATGGGATAACTGCGACGAGCAATATGGGCTCTTTATTGTCAACTACTCCCATGAAGCACTACAAATTATGTGACGTCCACTTCTCTAAACTCTCAAACTAAATTAATATTTGTATGCATAATACGCATATTTTGCAATAAATGTAAATATATTTATTTAATTTTTTAAAAATAAGTCCTTAAATCAGTACTTTTGTTTTGTATTTTTCATATTATTTGCAACACATCATGAGATTGTAGTTTTTTTTTCTCCCATTAAAACTGTAATGTATTGTACAAAAACATCAAATCAAAGTTGTGGTAATTTACCTCATGGCTTGTAGCTCTTTAACAAAGGCTTCATGAAAAATCCCTTTGGGTAAAATGAATGGGAAAAATACTTCTGGAATCAATGCAACTAAAAAAAATGGCCAGGCACTGGTGTACTCTATTGATTGTACAATGATTACCCACAAACCCTTGCACCACGCACAAGGTGGACAGACTTTTCCACTTTAATAATAATGGTGAGAAAGATGCTTTTCTATATAGTACTTTGTAAATGTACAACCCTGAAAGGAATCTCATAGCTAAATGCTAACATTTATATATAACTGAAACATTTTGGCTAACAAAAGACAATTTAGCACAATACTGGTGTATTAGCTATCATACTATGCATGCAAAAGACAAGAAATGTCTGCCAATAAGAAAATTGCAACAAGCAAATTATGCCAAGACACATACGTAATTACTTCACACGTGTTCAAATTTGCATTCTTTCTATTATAAACGTGCATGTACTCTTTTTCCATCAAACAGTTGAGTTTCAGTGTATGATATTGTAGGAAAGTTTACAAGTAGCATACATTCAGAAATCAAATTATACATCAGACTCTGCGGTGCCCCCTACAGGCCTTCAGCTGAAGGTGTGCAGAACTTTCTATTGTTATGTAGATCAGTGTCAGTGAAGGATAACAGGACAGCAGCCGGATTAACTCTCTTTGTGCCGGGGTACAAAAGCTGGCAGCAGATGGCCAAGAGTGATCGGTGTGCTGGACCCTTATCAAAAAGTTTCTGAGTATACATTCACACAATCGTCCCGCACAGATGGCATGATAGAGGACCCCAGCTCTGTCTGATGTCATGGTGTGAAAGACATTTTTGCATTTTCTATTAATTTAAATCAAAGATGTTAAAGGGTTAATTCTCACACACACACACACACACACACACACACACACATATGTATATATATGTGTGTGTGTATGTATATATATATATATATATGTAGCCTATATGTATGTATGTATGTGTGTGTATATATATATATATAAATTCTGACATTTTCACAGATGTTTCAAACTAGTAAGTCTCTCCTCAAATGTTTTGTCTGTTGTTCTTGTACATACTTTATGTTCTGCATAAAATAATTGTTTTGGTGCATTAATAAGCATAAGCATGTTTGAGCTTCTGTTACACCATACCATATTTGATAAGTAAATATCAGGTTGTATATTTATTGAACTATCGTTTTAAGCTATCTCTCGTTATCTTTTATAGATAGCTGAAACTTCTAATAACCAAAATTAGTGCTTATATGTTATAACAGTTTTAGAAACTGACCTTCTCTGACTTTAATTTTCTGAACATGACTTCTACGCAACTGGCCTTGAAGTGATTTCTAGATGATCAATGAAGTCAGATCAGAGAAGTGTACAATAACCGCAGATATAGTTATCATATTCACAATGAGCATTATCAACAATACAACATACTAAGCACTTCAATTTCTCAAATATACCCTAACAGACAAAAGTTTGAAAGAAAATGTTAAAATTGTCTTCTTTTTTTATTTCCATTGACACACTGCCAGCATGAATTATTCCAAAAATATCAAGTAAACATTTATACAATTAAATCACTTATACAAAAATCTACAATGCATTCATTTCCAGTTGTAAAATGCTAAAATATTTACCTAAAAGAGACTGTTGTGTTAAAAACAGGTAAACAAGACACCACTTCTAAACATTGAAGACGAACAAGTTTATGAATAGATGAGAGAACAGAGGTTAGATTTGTGTGTATAGTAAGTGGAAAAACGAGTGACTGGTAACACAGACATGAGCAGGAGCATGTTTTGGAGAAAATTATATATAGACTACACAAATAAAATGTAACAATACAGTGTCATAAATCCATGAGTGATTCATACTCACCATTTCATCAACAGCTTGAGTAAATTTATAGAACTACTGCCCACACCCACGTTTCTCGTTCAAAACACTGAATGATATGAACAAGTATCTGATATTTATTCAGTTATTAGTTATTCTGAACTACAAAGGCAAAATGCAGTTATGACACGTTTCAGATGATTAATTTAGGCTCAGAATCTGTGATCAGAAGTATGTGTTTGAAGTGTTTCAGCGAAGCTTGACTTGAGTTTGAGATCTTCACAGGTTGGTCTCGGTGTACACAGTGATGGCTGGGAGCGACTGAGGCGGAGTCTGAACCAGAGCTTCCTGGGTATGTGGCTCTACGGGTGTCTTGTGTTTCTCTCCGATCTCCTGTAGCAGGAGCACATTAGCATCTCGCCACTGTCTGTATTTACAAGGGCTCAGAGATTCTTCGCTCAAGACCTGCTCTATGGCCTGCAGATCGGCCTCCTTCGCCTGAAATAAGAAAGATAGAATCATATGAAACTATGAATAATAACTTCCAGCTGTTCGAGTAAAACTGCTGTAATTTTGTTTGTACATTACCGCCACCTAGTGTCTGTAGACTTCAAATATTCTTGGTTTAATCAACAGAGTTGTAGCATTATGTCAATGAGTCTATGATTTTAAGATTACTCGAATAACATTGCTGTAAAAAAAATGTTCATCACTTCAGCTAGAAATAAGTAATTATGTAGAAATGTGAAGTTTTTTTAAACAAATACACATGGGGTAAGTGTTATTAAAAAACAACAACAAAAAAAAAAAACATACATACACACATTTTTTTTGTAAAAAAACAAAAAACAAAATCAAGTTGGTGAAAATTAACTTAGAAAACCCTGAAAACCTTAAATATAAATTAAAAATGCTGCCATGGTGATGGAATAACTTAAGTGTGTTTTGCATAAAAAAAATAAAATTGTTCATTAGTGTCGTTACACACATATTTTATCAGACTTCTGTACAGATTTAACTCAAAATGATGAGACATTGATCTCATCATGATATACTTGCATCTTATATCTACGAGAAAGGATTTTTTCACTCTTTGTTATATTGCAGCCATTTGCTAAAATCCCGAAGTTCTTTTTTTCCCCATTAATGTACACAAAGCACCCCATATTGTAAGAATAAAACAGAATTGTTGACATTTTTGCAGATTTATTAAAAAAAAAAAAAAAATGTGATGTGACACTCATACCTGTACACATACTGTATATTTAACTCAGGTGTTCTACACCTTCATTTGAGACCATCTGTGTTTGATTATACTGATTGGACTTGATTAGGAAAGTCACACACCTGTCTATACAAGACCTTACAGCTCACAATGCATGTCAGAGCAAATGAGAATCATGAGGTCAAAGGAATTGCCTGAAGAGCTCAGAGACAGTATTGTGGCAAGACACTGATCTGGCCAAGGTTACAGAAGAATTTCTGCTGCACTTAAGATTCCTAAGAGCACAGTGGCCTCCATAATCCTTAAATGGAAGACATTTGGGACGACCAGAACCCTTCCTAGAGCTGGACGTCCAGCCAAACTGAGCTGTCGGGGGAGAAGAGCCTTGGTGAGAGAGGTAAAGAAGAACTCAAAGATCACTGTGGCTGAGCTCCAGAGATGCAGTCAGGAGATAGGAGAAAGCCTCTCCTAAGTGCAACACACATGAAAGCCTGCATGGAGTTTGCTAAAAAACACCTGAAGAAATAAGATTCTCTGGTCTGATGAGACCAAAATAGATCTTTTTGGCCTTAATTCTTAGCAGTATGTGTGGAGAAAACCAGACAGGTGCTTATCACCTGTCCAATACCTAAAAATGGCTGTCCACCAACGTTTACTATCCAACCTGGCAGAACTGGAGAAGATCTGCAAGGAGGAATGGCAGAGGATCCCCAAATCCAGGTGTGAAAAACATGTTGCATCTTTCCCCAAAAGACTCATGGCTGTATTCGATCAAAAGGGTGCTTCTACTAAATACTGAGCAAGGGTCTGAGGGTACTGAGGGTCTGAATACTTAGGACCATGTGATATTTCAGTTTTTCTTTTTTAATAAATCTGCAAAAATGTCAATTCTGTGTTTTTCTTTCAATATGGGGTGCTGTGTGTACATAATGAGGGGAAAAATAATTTAAGCAAATTGCTGCAATAGAACAATGAGTGAAAATTTTGAGGAGGTCTGAATACTTTCGTACCCATTGTATGTGTGTGTGTGTGTGTGTATGTATATGTGTGCACGTGTAGATAGATAGATAGATAGATAGATAGATAGTCTGATGAGTCACAATGTACTAAAGAGATTCTGTCTAATGTAACGCTTCCTCAAACACAAAATCCCCCTCACCTCTGAATTATAAATACCACCTGCCTCAACTCAAACAATGTACATAGTGCAAGGCAGATCATTTGGATGAGTCAGTGTAGTTTCCCTTCACTTCACAGCATTGATCACAGATATTATTCCACTATACGTAAAAAAAACAAACTTCACAATGCACCAAAACAAATGACATGCTATCCAACTAGACATCATGATCATGTATACCTGTAAATTAATTACGACTGAGGGTAACTTTAAGAACTCAAACGGGACACTTCTAAGCTATGAAGGACACACCAATGTCAAACTCACCTTTAAAGTGCTGTTTAAAGCTCGAATCAGGTGCAGCTTCTCATTAATGCTCTCATTTTTGCAGCGTCTGATGAAGGACGACCTGAAGTCACGTTTAGTGGTTGGCTGCAGGGCTCCTGTCGGGGACAGACTCACTTGCTTGAGGTGAAGATACAGCATCTCCATCTCATCAGATGGGGGGCCTGCTCAAAAAAGAGCACAAGACTGTGGTTACAAACCAATTCATATCATTACCACTGTCAATGTCCAAGGATTTTTTTTTTTTCGTACAAAAAATGTTTTTGTGGCTTTATAACATTCAGATTCACACTTTTCTGACAGTGTTCATTACTTTCATTACATTGCAGTCAATGGGGCAAATCCTGGGTTTCATCCAAAAAATATTAAAATTATGTTCAGAAGACAAAGATTTTACTGGTTTGAAACGACATGGGGGTAAGTGATTGACGACACAATTTTAAATGGGTGCAGAATGAAAAGAGCATGAGTAATATGATGACAGCTGAACTATCCTTTTTAAACAGAACCAACAATGATTTCTGCCATGCAGTGCCTCATTCCAGCGCTCACTTACAGTCATTTCCTTTAAATTCCTGTATTTTGTGGATGGGGTCTTCCTCTGAGCTGATCTCTTGCCACGATTCACTGTCTGTGTGCTCACACAGTGAAGAAACCAGTGGGAATGAGTCCTGACATGGAGAGGAAGAGGAGCGTGGAGGCGGGAGACAGCCCTGAAACATTCACACAGTTTTATAGAGATACCAATTAAAGTGCCCCATTACAGATTTTTTAAAAGTTTTGAATCTCAAAGTGCGTATGAGTATAAAGTTATTGCCTCTCAAAAGAAAAAGTTAACTACGAATCATTGAATCACGTAATTTTTAAAATGAAGCCCAAGCCGTTTCATGTTGATGTCAGCATAAAACATTAGCATATTGCCCGTCCACTAGTTAGTCTTTTCAACTGAAGTGTTAATGAGATAAGAAATGTACTATACTACTATATATACAGAACAAGTGTTACAAGTGTTATACAAGTGTTAAACTAAAAACAACCTCAAAAGCATTCTTGGAACCAGAAATCCTCATCCATCTGATATTTTCTGATATTGGTTCCCTGAAATGCTTTGCCTTTACAGGACAAATTAAATAAAATAGCAGCCTCATGCAAAGATTGTTAATGTTTATTTCACTATTTCTCACTTCCTCTGCGATCAATAAATATATGCTTGTTTGGCGGACTGTCTGGGGGACAGTTAGCCCGGCAGACCCCGAGCCCTAGGAGGGGTGACTGATGCTCGGAGCCCAGCCTGGCTCCCGCGTGCCCCCCGGGAGAAAGTGATGATTGGTGGAAGCGGCGAGAAGGCAATGAGTTGCTTAACGGGCGATTTTAAATAGTAGCTGAAACGGTTACGGTAGCGGTAATGAAAAAAAAAAAAACCCAGAGGAGAAGTCTAGTATGTTTGGCCCTCTCCTTCGGTCTGGCCCCGGCTCTGGTGGCGGTAATGGGAAGGCGGTGGAAGTCAAAAAAATGCAGATACTGGAGAGAGGAAGCGAGCGGTATTTAAAGTGGAGGAGAGGAGTTCTGATAGGGTAATTAGTAATGAGGAGATTGGTGGCAGCTGCGATTGTTTGTACGTGTTCCTGAAATTCGTTATGAAACGTCATTTATCTTTGAACAAACAAAGATAAATAACACAAATTTAAATCTATAGTAATCTACTGGAAAACTGCTGCAAAAAATACTGTAATTTCTACAGAATTTTTTTTACAGTGTACATTTATTTAAACAAGAAATACAGTAAAAAAAATAAATGAATAATAATAATAAATATATATATTTATTACACGGCTCTCTGGAGTGCTTGATTCTGATTGGTCAGTTGAGACATTTGCAGGTTCGTTCTTTTCGAATAATAACCGCTCCAAAGTAATAACG
>JAUMHR010000079.1:1935509-1946999 GCA_032361145.1 Enteromius fasciolatus
CATTACCCTGGTGTAAAGCTGCTTTGCAATGATATGTATCATGAAAAGCGCTATACAAATAAATTTGAATTGAATTGAAAAAAAATTAATTCACTAAATATATTTTCCTCTGTCAGATCAAACTAAATAGAGCCACTAAATTTTATTTAGATGAACTCTTTAAGACAAACTAACAAGTGGAAATTTACAAAATAAAAGTCCTAACTGGGCTAAACACTCAAGAAAAGCTATAGCCGAATGCTTCTATGTCACAACTTCAAATCTTGTTTAGTTCTTGTTTAAATGCCTCAAATGTAAATGTATAGCAGAGATTAAAAAATATCCCATGCTGTAACAGTCTACTACTTTGACTTATGAATGCATGAGGTCTTTCTTGTGGTTATGTGGTGGGAAACTAATGGCATCCAAATGACTAACAAGCGTAAATGCGCTGTATTAGAGGGCCGAGGCACCCGCGCTTCAGCTACAAATGAGAGGGTAGGGTGTCTTTCTCTCCCGTCCTCTGTCCCGCTGCAGTCTCTCACTGACAGAGCTGAGAAAGTCAGCAGTAGCAGTGTGTGTTTCTAAGCTTTCCTACTGAGCCTTTGGAGACCTGAAGAATGTTTATTGTTCTCCGTGCGCGACTGAAACCCCTCCAAGTTTCCAAAACGGTGCAAAGCATTACTCTTCCACTCCATATCTAGGCCTGCATGAATCATCAGCCATTCGGTTTTGTCCTTTAGTAGACTTGTAAGAAACGAAATATGCAAACAAAATATTTTCTTCTAAAACAGAGCATGCATCATGCTGAAGGCTCGAATGATGTCACAGTCTGTCCGCCCTCCTGCCAGATAAATTTCATCAGAATACCACAAATATCTTCATTTCGAAAGCAAATGGATTTATATCACAACCACATCAAAAGTAAGATATAGTTATTGATCATAACCTCGCTCTTCAACCTTCGAGTCAACAACGCAACAACCACCAATGCATCCCAGGTTGCAAGTGTATTTGCATTAAATAGCACAACAAAGAAACAATAAGTACTTTTCCCAGTCGGCCAAAAACTCTATGCAAGTATGCAAATGCAGATGTGATGCTACCAAAGCTATGAAAGTGTGTGACCGTGTAGCATACAAGTTTTACAGACATCACTAATTGTGCACAAAACCTGTAAATTACATTAAATCAATATATTATCATTTGAGTAGCTAGCTGTAAACATGGTTACAGTGCATTTCTTTTGCTAACTAATTCTCTCACTCTTAATCAAAACTAATTGCATTTAATATAAATGCAATACATTTTGATTTAATTGTACATAAATATCAACAGCTTGCACTTTTTTATAAGATATACCTTTAAAGGTAAAATCTGTCATCTTTACTTGTTAGTAAAGTGTACTAGTTTAGCAAATCACTGGCTGTTTAGCTTATCATATAACATAAGCATAAGTTTAACTATATATATATATATATATATTTTTTATTTTTTATTTTTTGGTTTACAACATGTGATATTTAACTCAGAGTTGTTGCTTATCTCCAAGTCTTGTTTAACTAAACCTATATGCCTTCACATATTTACAAAGTGCGTCTTTTAAAATGACGACAATCACTGTTATGACTGTTAAACTTGATTTTTTTTAATAATGAATAATTGAAGTCAATCCAGCTTTTTAGCAATAAGTTGCACAAAGCTATTTATTATTAAACACAGCCTATTTTACTAAGCTGGCCTTGTCATATACTTCTGTACACATTGTTTAGCCAGTCTTCTGTATAGTCAGCTCATCAGTGTGGGCACGTGCTTAGTTGTCTGAGCTGTGAATAAGTGAAGTTTGGCACACATTCCACAGCATGGGGGGTCAATAAAGGGAATGTTTGCTCCGCCCCTCCTCTCCCACCAGATACAAGTGTTCGCATGGAAAGCAAGAGTGGATGAAAGAAACATTTGGTGCATTTAGTGTCCCTCTCAATGGTGACATGACATCAGTCTTCTCCATCGACAGGAGATACGGGATAACAAATGCGGCAGTGGGGGGTGGGGAAGGATAGAAAAGAGAATTTCCTTCATCCATACCCTTTAGAAGTCACCAAAGCATCCACAAAGTCGGCTGTCGTGCTGTTCCTGAAACTGTGCCTGTGTATTCTGGGGTAATTCCAGCAGTGATATAACAGCTTCCTGTTTGAGAAAGTTTGAGCTCATTGAGACTCAATTATCCTGAATAAATTCACTGTCTGGCTGCTCCCACATGGCACCTGAATAACACTTTCTTGAATGTGCAGTAACACAACCTGATGCAACACTGACTAACATTATAACTTGTGGGGAAATATATATGTGAAAATATAAGTGTAGGATATTGCCCATTTTAGCCCCAATTTAGTTAACTGGTGCTAATCCATAATTAAGTAAAGACCAGTGCCAAGTTATGAGAGCAGAGAGAGTACAGTGAGAGTACAGCAGCTTGCTAATAAGTCGTCTTGAGTAAGTCATCACCTGCTGTAAGCAGCTGCAAGTCAAGCCGAGGCATTTCTCTCAGCAGTTACACGTGACACAGGAATGAGACAAGCTTCATGAACTTGAAATTAACTGGGATAGATGAATGGATGGATGGATAGACAGACAAACACACAGGGGAAGACATATAGACAAGAGAGACAGATAGACAGAGAGAGATAAACAAACACAACCAGGATGGACAGAGAGAGAGATTGACAAGACAGGCAGACAGAGAGACAAGACAAATGGACAGAGAGAGACAGATAGACAGGACAAACCGACAGACAGACAGACAGACAGGCAGACAGACAGATAGACAAGACAGATATACAAGACAAGACAGATGGACAGAGAGACAAGACAGGTGGACAGAGAGAGACAGATAGACAAGACAAACCGACAGACAGTCAGAGAGAGACAGACAGACAGACAAGACAGATGGACAGAGACAGACAGATAGACAAGACAGGCAGAGAGACAAAACAGATGGACAGAGAGAGACAGATAGACCAGACAAATCGACAGACAGTCAGAGAGACAGACAGACAAGACAGACAGACAGAGACAAACAGACAAGACAAACCGACAGACAGTCAGAGAGAGACAGACAGACAGTCTCAGAGAGATAGACAGACAGACAAGACAGATGGACAGAGACAGACAGAAAAAAATACAGATGGACTGAGAGAGACAGATAGACAAGACAAGATACAGACAGATGAACAGTGACAAACAGAGACAGAGAGACAGGAAGACAAACGGACAGACAGACAAACGGATGGATAGATGAACAGATAAAATGAGAGATAGACAAGACATATAGGCAGAATGACAGATACAAACAGAATGAACGCATAGACGGACAGATAGAGAGAAAGATAGATATAAAGACATAAGAGGTACAACTGTCACCTCTCTTTTGGTGGTGGGGTGGTGCTAGTGTTTGTGTGTGTGACTCAGAGTAAACACTGCTAACAAAGACGAAACTGACGTCTCCGCCTGATACCCAAACAGTTCGACCGCAGTCACGCAACTCACTCATGTGTGACAATGATTCGCAGACGAGTGCCAAAAGTACCTACAACACAATGATGAGTCTGCAATACAGGGATGATGTCAGAAAAACAGTGATGTGGCCAGGATGTACAGATGAGATTTGATCACGAAATGGGGAAACATGTCTACTGTACGAGTGAAGTGTGTCAGTCTGCTGAAGTATGCAGGCGTGTTGCGGCACGATTCCTGCTGATAACAGATAATCACATCAACAACTGCAGGCAATGTGGCATATTTTCAGCCAAACGTACTTCTGCACCTGATCCATCTGTAATGTATCGAGTGATGTAGCATATGTAATGTGTGTTTTGTGAAAGCAGTGCTTGAGGAGGGGACTTGCATATTTGTATTGCTAAGTCTAAAGGTCATTGAAACGGCAGTCACGTTTTGCTAATTATCCTCAAACTTCCCACAGATTGCTTCAAAAGCAAATAGTTTTAACAGCTAATAAAATACATACCATGCGGCGATAATCAGCGACTTGGCGACAAGGAGCTTGTATGTGAATGGTTGGTGTAGCATGACTTCATAGAAGCATGTAAACAGACAGTAACAGCTAATGCTGCTATGAGTGACTCGGGATTCAAATGTAAACAAAAGGCCATGCTTGAATCCTGCATCTGTGAAGTTTGCCAGGAAACCAACTATAAGAACTGGTCTAAGATCAGCTAACTTACCATATCACTCATTAATTTTAAACGTTGGTTGTACATTTTTAGATCATTAAAAATAAGCTCTGTACAGAGCAGCTGTCTTTAAACAGCCAAGTCAGACTGTCTGAGGTAAACTTATGCCACCATGTCACAAGCCGGTTTTTCGTAAGCCTCATTTACATAGTCGCCTATTGTTATCAGTGAGGCTTGCGTAATTTCTACATTCTAAAATAAATCTGTAAAAACAGGGCACGTGTACCCTGTTAACATTTTTTTGTATTGATTTATTTTCCTGCATTTTGCACTCCATTGTGTTGTGTTTTAGGGTTACCAGAAATGTCTATAAATAGGCAATGCTAATCATTCATAGGCTGATAAAGACCTTAATTATGTGGCGCTTATTGCCTTCTGTCTTCCTGTTTGTATTTCCACACTAAGCTTGCATGAATTTACAAATGAGCCACTTTTTTATTTTTTAAATGTTCCCAGTATACTGCCGTTTGTTATGAAATCTGCTTCGAAATTGCAATTCTGATGATAACTGATGTTGGCAATAAGTAAACACACTATACCAGCTAATTACTCTTCGACAGTCATGCCATAGAGCCAAAATAGAAGGATTAAGGCAACTCTCTAAAGATGGCTGCACACTTGCTTCTCTGCAATAATCAAGTCACCTTTATTTATATAAATATATACAAATTTACAATACAAAAGACACACTATACACTATGTACTTTCAATATGCACTATGTACTCAACCATTGAGTGTATGAATATTATGTAATGTTATTTTATCATAAAGAATTGGAGTGCGATAGCCCCTCCCCCTTCGCAACGCAATTAAAGCGGTGGCAGTGCATTAAGTGTTCAAATTTCCAAACTTAGTTTTTTCTAATGAACTACTCGCACTATTTATACATAGAACAGTGCATAAGTACGCAATTTCGGACGCACCTAAAGTCTATACTCTATGTGTTTGGAGCTGTTCCTAGATCAGTACTCATACTTAGAGACAGAGTATACCACATCTGTTCGCTTCTGCATTGTCTGGCACGGCTTTTATTGTCTCAAACTGGCGTCAGGAGAGACACGCTAGTCCTTCATTAGCGCCAAAGGCCAACTTTTACCCAGAGTCTGAACAGCAGGTTTGAAACTTTCAAGGTGGCTCAGTTTATAATTAGATGGATCTGCAGAAATGTTGCATCTGTTAAGGAGTGTGCGAATGGCTTGGACCCAAACCTTTCAAATCGCATGGCAAGTCATTTCTGGTCAGCAAAGAATTATAGGTATTTCATATTGTGGTGGACCTTGACGATTTACTCAAGGTCTCTGCTAAGTGAAAGTTCTTCATGGTGTTGTTTCAGGCAATTGGAGCAAGATGGAGAGCAAGTATGTAAGCGTACAACTGAGTCAACAAAAACAAGCCACAAAGAAATTGCAAAGACTTCCAGAATTAAAGAAAAATGTGGTAACTATCAAGAGATCGCATTGACCTCATCAGCCTTTCCATCATGTTTCTAATTAGAATCTTTATATTCGCTTCTGCTCTAACAAAAACTAATGACGGGAATGCAAAGCAGTGTTAATGGGAAAACAATATCCAATGATGTAAAATGCTCTTTACTGATAAAACGATGCAGTAGCTAGAATTAGATCACAGAAAAACTACAAGTACACACAGAAAGACTTTAAGCGCTAAGCACAAAACAACTTTCAAATTTAAAAGACAAACCACAAGATGTCCACCCTACACAAAGCTATTTGGTTATTCAAATAAACTATAGACTCTTCAGTGGAATAATAAACTGGGAGTAAAAATTTCCATTGCGGCAGTGTATCACTGTTTTGTAAAAATTAAAAAACTGGCCTATTATTATTGCTATTAGAAATTTCGACCTGCTGGTAGGTTTAATCATCAAAACTTACAACAGCTGGTTAACAAATAATAATAACTGTTAAACATATCTGTCATCTGTTTGTTTTCAGGTAGGCTGTGTACAGTTTGCTGAAGTAGACTTTTCAAGCTGTCTGAGTTTCAGAAGCTTTCCTAGTTTCGATGATGTTCAGGGAGGAATAAATAAACACAGTTTCTGTATTTGGTTAGGGATGTAGATGTTGCCTTTACAAACATTTACTATAGTAACCATAGTTTCTGACAAGAGGTACTATTATTTTTACGCTTACACTTAAAATCCAATTCCCGCTTATTAACAAACCATATCACTTTTGCCTCAATGAACTCATTTGTTTACTAATTATATGCTTTATATGTTCATTAGTAAGGTAGTTGTTAAGTTTAGTAATTGGGTATGTTTAGGGATGTAGAATATCAGTATCTGTGCTTTATAAGCAATAAACATCCAATATGTTAATAATATGCATGCTAATAAGCATCTAGGTAATAGTGAACTATAGCGTTACCATTTTTACAATAACGCAGTGGTTATCAATCACATTTGATCCAAGTATTTATATATAAATAATAATAGTAGGCTAATATATAATATAATAAACAAGTATTCGTTTTAAGAACAGTTTAGTTTCTTACAAACTGTTATAACAAAATAACTGAGATTATTATTGCGTGTGTGTGTCTGGGTTTGTTTTTATTTGTTGTTGTGGTTTTTTTTTCAAACAGTAACACTCAAGTGAACTATGGTTATCGTGGTTCATTTTTGCAATTATTTAAAAGAACGATGTATTACGTTAAAGGAGCAACAAGTCAGTTGAGTTCCTACCTCTGATCCAGTCCACAACCTGAGTCGGTGTCCACTTTGTTATCGGCTCCATTCTTCTATTCAGATATTCAGAGAGTTTCGACCAATTCCTTAAAAGTTTCTAAAGTTAAATAAAGTTTCCTACGCTACACTCGAGCGTCCTTTCTCATGACTAACCTCTAAACACTAATGATCAGATCACAGGAACCGCGCTGGAGCTCTACCCACAGACCGAAACTAAACACAGACAGAGAGAGAGAGAGAGAGAGAGAGAGAGAGAGAGGATCGTGTTACACTCACAGGTCAAATTTATATCGCTCCTAAATCGTCTGTATAGGGCAGTGAGGGTCAAACACGTGACTCGCTATTTTCACAAACATAGGTCAAACTAGAAGTCTGCTATTTCTCAACGCTGTTATATATGCTACTTTTAGAGTTTACTGTAATTAAACATAAATATTCATAATTCTGTGAATATTTTAATTAATTCCTGTGGCAAACATTCGAACCAGTCTCTCTCTCTCTAGCTATGTAACAGTCTTTACTGTTTGCAATTTTATTGTTTTTATCGTGCATGGCTTTGGTATCTGATGCTATCTCAGCTAACAAATGTATTTATGACAACCTCACAGCTAAATTTAAGTTAATCATATTAACATTGAGAACTTCTATTCTGTATGTGGGAACTGAGGTACATGTCCTGTCTCTCCATCTGTAAAGTAAACAGACTGCTGATGTTACAAACTGATATTACAAATGCTTAAGAAATAATTAGTGTGGCTTTGCCCAAAAAATTCTTAGGATGATGGTGAGTGTTCTAAATATTACATTACAAAAGAGTCAAAGGTAGTTCACAAAAGTTATAAAATATAAAGGGATATAAACAAAAAGTTATATAATAGGAATACCTTGTAAATTAGTACATCTACAATTTCAAAATTAATTTGACTTGGCTTACATCTACTTTCACAGCAGCACTAAGAAAAAGAACGTCTTCTGAAGCATCATTAGATTAAGAAAAATATAAACATTCAAATAAAAGATTTTCATCGTGTCATTAAAAAAAGATATTTTTAAGATATAAATTCATAGGTATTCTGCCCCACAAAGGCTAAATACTTGTGAAACTGAGAGAAAAAAAAACTTGAAAGTTTTGTATTTGTTCAGCCAAATTTTAAGTAGGACACATTTGGTAATTAGTTGTTTTACTAATGAAAATTATATACCTAAAAAATAGTGAGCACAAACCGATTTTGAAGTTACTGTGAAACACTACATAGCATCAAGCAGATTGTCATTATGTTATTTTTGTAGGATGTTTGTTATTTTTCATCTGTGTTGTGTATTAACAGTTTGATCAATCTTTAGGTTTAAGTTTAAATCTAATAGTTCTTCTTAGTTCTTAGGATGTTTTATGATAACATCATAAAAACATTAATTACGTATTCAGAAATTATATCAATAGCATTTTGATAACTTTCTAAGAATGTTGTTGTAAAACTGTTTTCTGTGAACATTATGAGAACATTCATTAATATAAACAACATCCCAAACCGTTCTAATAACATTTTCTAACAACATTATGAACAAGTATAAATAGCGTCCTAAAGACCTAAAAACAATTTTCTATCAAGACTATAAGAACATTCAAATACAAATAATGTCCTTCAGACGTTCCAAGAATGTTGTTCAAAGAACATTTTCTATCACTATTATAGGAATATTTATCAAATACAAATAGCAACCTAATGAACGTTCTTCTAAGTTACAAGAACATTAACAATGTTCTAAAAACATTATTTTAATAATGTTTTGTACTAACATTTACACAACTTTTAAAGAACGTTCCCTGTCAGCTGGGATGGTACTTTGATGATTAAGGTAGAATGCTGACAGTCTCCATAAAATGTATAACATTATTGAAAAGAGGGAAAATATATAACAGCACATCAAGAAATACATTGTACAGTAAATAAATACAATGGTTAATTATATGACGATATAATAATAAACAATTTGTTACTAAAAAAGGTAATAATATAAATCCACAGCCACAAATACACGCATTTTGTTTATGTCTACATGATTATGTCCTATTTGTTTTGTTGGGTTTTCTTTTCTTTTCTTTCTTTTGTTTTTTATCACAGCAGAGTGTTTATAATTGCCAGCTCTTGTTGTTCTATTTTCCAACACCCACTGCCCTCTACAGGCCAATATTTCAAATTGTAATTTTACATGAATTTATTTAAAGTAAGTTTTTGTTGTTTTAATTTCAGTTAATGCACATCATTGTACATACAGGGTAATCACTCACTAAATAATTAAATGCGTTTTATTAAAACGTGCAGTAACGATTATAAATCACATACTATACAGCAAAACAATATTCTCTCAATGTCTCATATTAAACATGTTTTAAAATAACTTAATAAAATAATTTTAGGAGTGTGTGGCCATTTTCATTGGTCATTTCATGAAGATAGTAGGCTACAGCGGAGTAGAAAACTATACAATCTCTATGGTGGAAAAAGACAATGGTTTTTATTATTGCACAACACACGCATTGGAGCTGTGCTCTTCAGAAGTGAGCTGTGCTTCACATATGGCGCTCATCCACGCCTGCTGTTCCTCTGCAGTGTTGGCCCGCAGGATGAAGGTGCGTTTACTGTGCTTTGGTGTGAGGGTCCAGCCAAATGTCCCACCATCACCCTCCAACATCTCCAATTTTGCTCCAACCAGATTAATGGCCTTTTCTGCAGACTAGGAAAAAAAAATCACAATTGTCACAATTCCTGTTATAATAAAGGTACAGTGGGCATCAGGAGCAGGCGTTGCTATGGTAACATAAAAACAACAACATGGAGTAGCAACTCATTCCCGTGGCATTAAATTATTAATTAGTTATTTAGCGTGCAAAAACAGCTTCGTTAGATCGCATTCGGGGCGTCCACGCAGGTGTGCTGAAGTTAAAGCTGGTAAGCTGATCACACTGTTGCAAGTTTCTTAAGAGGGCTCCCAGACGTAATCGCTGTTATTCTCTCTTACCTTTTCATTACAACCATAGACAAGCTGTCCGTCTCTGATTCGAAACCACATAATTTCCCAGCGCCTCGTGTAGTGCGTTTTCTTAAATAACCATCCTTTTTTCCGCTCGTCTCTTTCTTCTGGATGGTTTTCATTTGTTGTACCGTTAGAGGTCGCCGATTCTAAAGCCATTACTTTGAGACGCACTTACTCACGCGCATGCGTGAAACAGAATAAAAGTCTTTTGTTTTTGTGATAATAGTTGGAGGAATAAAAGTAATGAAAAAACATATGGTACAGTTAAATAGTAAAATAATACTTGATAATATGTCGTTTTTAATACCATGTGGCTTAAACTATCATTTAAAAGCTTACAGTTAGATTTCTAATGTGTTTAAGTCTCTTATGCACATCAAGGCAAAATACAGTGCAAATATCATATAGTTAAATATTATTAAATATAAATGCCACATAGTTTAATATTATTAATATTCTATATATATATATATATATATATATATATATATTATAAATTGAATAGTATTAATGTTAAAAAACATTTTTGCTTGACATTTCTCAGGTTGGCTGATGAAAATTCAACTTTGCTATCAGGAATTATATTTCAGAGTATATTAAAACAGAAAACTGCAATTTCAAATTGTAATAATATTAAAATAAATGCAGCATTTATGAGCACAAGGGAAAATTATTATCGCACCACTCACAGATTTTTAAATAAGTAAATATATAGGATTTTTAATGTCTTATTGTGAAACCATCAACTATAAGATAAATTGGGAAAACCAATAGAAGACAAACATGTTAATCTAAGTCCAGTAGCAGTGTGAGCTAAAGAAAAAAATAGGAAAAGTTGATTGCTAAGATTTTAAGAGATGGAAGCTTGTTAATAATATGTAAAACAGAAGACCAAAAATACCAAAGCACAAAAAATTGAGAATGTTTGTAAGAAAAAAGTAAGTGAAAGGAGGATGTTGGGTAAGAAACGAATGAAATGGGTAGTAATAACAGGGAGGTTAAGTGAAGTAATATTTCGGGAGGTTAAGTGAAGGGGATTAAAATGTTAAAAAAAAACAGTGAATGGGGAAAGGGTTTATAGTTTGTTGATTCTTTTGGAGTTTCAGGATTCAGTGCTTCCAGAAAGAGTTCAAATTTGATATATAAGCTTTGTAGTGAGGCCATGTTGTATATTCTTCCTCCTCTCCGGTGTTATAGATGTCAGAGATATGGGTATATAGCAGCGGTATGCGAAGGAAAACAAAGATGCCTTAAGTGTGGAGGCAGGGCCGGCTCTAATCAATTTGGCTCCCTAGGCAAGATTTCTGGTGACGCCTCCTTGCATCGTAGTTGATTTACTGCTAGTGTACATACGCTCATAAGAAACTTAATAGTATGTCTTGTACACAATTTTATTTAAATAACACAATTGCGTATTCAAAATACTTAAAGGAATTCAAGAAGCGAGTTATATATTATATAATATTAAAAATATTATCTGAACATATTGTGATGTCTGGCTGTTGCTCGTTAGA
>JAUMHR010000079.1:1985701-2001810 GCA_032361145.1 Enteromius fasciolatus
AGGCAGTGTCCTCATAAACCACCTTAAAATTTGAATACCTCTTTCATACCCATGTCATTAAACAATTTTATGTCCCTGTAACCCACAAAAACCAGTACACAAACATGATTTAACTTGATTTACCTTAAAGTTGCCGATGGCCTCCTGCAGGCTGCCGTGATGGTACAGCATCATTCCTCTGAGCTGAAGAGATTGGATGTGGTTCTGATCCAGTAACAGAGCTTTCTGGAAGCTCTCCATTGCATTCTCAAAATCACCCAACTCCCTGAACTCACACAGACACACACAATTGTATGCAGAGAAACATCTGAAAAAACTGACTGACATCATGAGTCAGCAGCAGCTCACCTGTAAGCCTGACCCAAGCTTTTATATGCATCTATGAAGTCTGACTTTAATTTGAGAGCTTCTTTAAACACTTCTATAGCCTCCTGCAAGCAGAAAACAAATATAGTTTATTGTAAAACTCTTTAAACATTCAACCTTTTGCTAGCTACAGTCCAGTTCTACAGACAATTCTTTAACAACAAACGCATTCTGGAGCGGTTTTCACTTACAGCAACACATCTGTGATTTTATTTACCTTCAGGAGGCCCCTGTGGAAGAAGGTCAGGCCTTTATAGAGCATAGCGATTGGCTGGTTCTTCTTCAGCTCTAGAGACTGCTGGAAATCCTCCATGGATGCCATATAATCCTGAAAGACAAGGCGAGAAGGAAGGTATATAAATATATTTTCTATATATAAATATTTAGAAAAAAGTATAAAGAAAGTTAAAGGAATAGTTCACCAAAAATTTTAATTCTGTCACCATTTACCTCCAGTAGTTCTTTTTTCTGCCAAAAAGATATTTAAAAAAGTCTGTTTTGGGTCATCATTGATTTCCATAGTATTTTATTTATTTCCTACTGTGGAAGTCAATGGTGACCCAAAACAGAATTTTTAAATATCTTCCTTTTTTTTTGGCAGAAAAAAAAACAAACAAAAAAAAAAAAACTTTTTTTTTTTTTTATAAATAACTTCCTTTGTGTTTGTCAGAACAAAGAAATTCGTACAGATTCAGAACTACTCGAGGGTGAGTAAATGATGACAGGGTTTTCATTTTTGGGTGAACTATTCCTTTAAGAAATGTACATTAATAGTTTCATTTCTCAAGATTCATTAAATTGTTTAAAATGGCAGTTAACATTTTTACACGCTCAAAAAAAAAACTGCACTGCACTATAAATGATTATCTTCTTGTTTATTTCTCTTATCAACAGGGTTGGATTAAAAAAAAAAATAAGAAGAATGAAATGTTTTCCAACTCTAATGCAAGGATATGAATTGAACTATGAAAGGCAAAGAACACGGTCAAAAATTTCATCAGCCCAACAAAAGTTTTCACCAAATAACACGACTAACTAATACTAAATTCAGTTTGCTTTGGATGCTCAAAAAGTCATGGAAAATTAAAAGATAAGTCACATTAGCAGTTAATAAAGCTTCATTTTCAGCTGTCAATAATGTAGAGATGTATGAGGCCTAGCTCACACAGAAGTTCATTTCAAACCAACCGGTTTTCTGCTTTTAAATTCAGCAAATCTGCATGACTAGAAAATATGTATCTACTTGGGAAAGTATGTCACCAAAATTACAACCATTTCACACAACAATAAATCCTTATCTCATAACATACAAAGAATTATTCGTGATATAACCACTGACTACAATTAAAAACTCACTTGTCTGTTTTCATATTACGCTGTAGTTTTTCTTTTTTATTATTCTTTTTTTTTTTTTTTTTCAGTGGGCAAACAATACATTTAATTTACAGACAATTAAATGTGCATCACCATACAAGGACACTGTAGTATTTGCAATGCATCAGTCAAGTTACTGCTCAACTCAATAAATATCTCTAAAACTGACAAACATGACGTTTCTGGACTCTGTACCCAGACAGATCCAGCGCTATCTGTCCACTCTGGACATTATACAAAAGTGATCTATAATAGATCTACACTTTTGCAATCCGTTCAAGTCAAAATCAAAGTGCATCCTGACAGATAAGACGGCCGTGTGGTGTGTGCACCTCTGATATGAAGAGCAGTGTTCCTCTGTGTCTGTAAAGTCGAGCTGAAGGCTGCAGCTGTATGGCTTTAGTCAGATCCGACAGAGCTTCGCTGATGCGGCCCAGAGGAGACAGAATCTGAAATCAAACACCTCATTATTACCACTAAGCAGGCGTAATTAGTCGTCTGAAGTACGTTTGAAGGAAGTCAATCCCTCGTTCCTCACCTCCGCCCTCTGCTCATACACTTCTGGTCTGCTGGGCTCCAGGGCGATCACTCTGCTCAACTCATACAGAGCCAAGTCTGCGTTCTTTATGTCCTTCAGAGAAAGAGAGAGAGATTCCTTCATTTATGACTAAAACTGCATATACATCTTGCTCAAAATTATTAGAATCAAAGAAGGCTGTGTAAAGGCTGTGTAAAGCTGATATTCAGCATCATTATCCCAGTCACGTGGTCCTTCTGAAATCTTTCTAATATCCTGGTCTGCTGCTTCATTAATCAGTTTTTTTTCATCAATATATTTTGTGGAAACCGTGGTGCTTTTTTCTGGATTGATTTAAGAAATAGAAAGTTCAATGAACAGCATTTACAGTCATGTTTGATCAATTTTAATGCTTCCTGATTGAATCTCTTTTTTTGTGCAGTCAAATGATTAATCGTATCCAAAAAAGTTTTTTTTGTGCATATTTGTATATGTGCACATATATATATATATAAATAAATATATACATTTCTAATCATATTTAACATATTTTCTGTTAATATTTACATGCATATGTGTGTGTTATATTATATACACATAATAAATATTACAATAGTACACATGGTACACACATATTATGCAAACAAAAAAAGCTATTTTTGGAATACGATTAATTGTTTTCCAGCAATATAAATATATTTATATTTATATTTTTTTTTAACTAGTGCCCTCAAACAATCAGTCACGATCAATCAGTCAAAATAAACGTTTTTGTTTTCATAATATGTGCGTGTGTACTGTGCATATTTATTATGTATACACACACACATATACACATATATATATATATATATACTGTATGCATGTATATATTTAAGTAAAATGTTACATTTATATTAAATATATTTATATATTATAGAAATTATATGAATATATACACAAAAATAAATATTTTCTATATATGCCTTGTGTGTGTGTATAAATAATAAATATACACAGTATACACAAATTTTGTAAACTAAAAGCTTTATTCTGGATGTGATTAATTATGATTAATTGTCTTAGGAGACTTCTTTCAAAAATATTTCTAAAAAGTCTTTATTATTCTAAATGTTTGACTGGCATTGTAAAACAAAAGACTGACCTGCAGACTCTTTTTGCCGTAGGCTATTCCCCTTCCATAGATGGCACTGACCAGCTCAGGATCTCCCTGGAGACAGAGGACAGCTCTTTTGTGAAAAAGGGCTTATAACAAGTTCAAAATGACCAAACAATGAACATCTTGTTCAACACTACTACTCAACCTACAACAACAACTACTACTACTACTAACAAGGTAGTGCGTTTCTGTTAATATTTATTTAACTGTATACAACTGATAAAACGAACATAAAACGGCTCCTCTGAGCTGACCTGCTCCACATGAAACAGCTTGTGGTGCGTTCTCACACCATGTCAGGAATTCTTTACAATGCCCAGTGTTGATTTTAACACAAAAAAACATTGTATCATTATGTATACTTCAGTCCCAACACAACTGACCTGTAGCAGTAATGAGAAGTGCTTGATAGCTTCATCATACAGGCCATTTCCAATAAGAACATAGCCAATGGCTGAAAGAAATACAAAACGGTGTTAGCAGAGCATGTCAACCCAAGACACACTTGCCAAAGTCAAAACAATGAGCTGACACACACCAAGTTCTTCATTGGTATTTTGGTTTTCCACAGCGAAAGGAAACCTACGCTGTTCGACAAACAACTTTGCCTGATTCTGTGGTGACAGAAAGAGAAAAAGAAAAACATGTCAGGAAGTAGGTCAACCTCTAGCAATCAATCCAACCCACCACTAGTTGCAAAAACAATGTGAAGAGACCCATAATTATGGAGGATGAGAAAAACACCTTTTTCGTCCTGGATACGAAGTGTTTTGGTTTTGGCTTGACGCTCTTTTTTTTTTTTTTTTAAAGTGTTTTAAGTTTTAAAGAGCAGGTGTTGAAGGAATATTCACCAGAAAATGAAAATTCTGTCAAACACTTACTGACTTCAGCAATAATATTGCATATTATAATATTGCAACATGTATATATTATTGTATTGTATTGTATTGTTATTGTATAATATATATATATATAATATATATTATATTATTGTGTAATATTGCATATTATAATATTGCAATGTGCATATTGTTTTGGTGCTTTTTATCATTTTAGAGCTTAACAGCCCCAAAAAGAGTCTCACTTAACCAATATTCTTCAAAGGTTCGCTTCTGTGTTTAAGAGAAAGCAAGTCAAAACAAGAGTTAATAAAGGAGGACAGAATTTTCACTTTGGCCTGAACTAATCCTTTAACACTTTGCGATGTAATGCAAACGCAACTCACAAGGATTTTCTCTGCATTGAGTGAAAAGATGGACTCGCAGGGCGGGTTGCTCCCCTCTTCACAGTCCGGATCCTCCAGCTGCAAGATAGCTGACTCTGAGGGAGCAAAAAACATTTACCGGATGGGACAGATAAAAGGCTAACCAAAGGCTTGAACTAAATTTAATGATTGTTGTTTTCAAAACCATACACCATATAGATCACTGCTTTATGACTGGCTTTGCTGCAGAACCCAAATCCAGTGCAGACCAGATAGAGCACCAAAATGCTCAGAAAATGCCGTCTGGATTGTTTTTAACCATGCAACCATGTTTTGTCAATGGGTTTTAACAGGATACTTCACTCAAAAGTGATTTTTCTCAGCCCGTATGGGTCTCTTTCTGCTGTTGAGCACAAAAGATGATATAGAGAAGAATGTTGGTAAACAAACAGCTGACGGTAGCCATTGACTTCCATAAAATAGAATATACACTATGGAAGTCAATGGTTACTGCCAACTGTCTGGGAACTTTCTTTCATGCTCAACAGAAGAAAGAAACTCAAAGGGGTGTGAAACAAGGGGAAGGAAAGAAAATGACAACATAAAACATTTTTGGGTGTACTATCATGTTAAGAATGTCAACTAACTTTCCATTTTGACCTTTGTTTAACTGGCTAGCTGCTAAAGAGCAAATGATAAATCTGTGGCAACATACCGGAATGTCTGATTAAATCAGCCTTGGATATCAACAACATTTATTTTTCCTTTCTTGAATATTTGGAAATCATATAGTTAGCTGCACCAGTCTTTCTTCCTCTACTTTTTAATCAACTATACAATTTTCTTTATATTGCATCATACATCTGTATCCATTATGCATAACCATGCAATATTAGCTCAAATAGAAAAGAAATGTGACACTAGACCATAAAATTTGCCATAAGTGGCACAGGTATATATGTAGCAATAACCAACAATACACTGTATTGGTCAAAATGATTAATTTGTCTTTTATGACAAAAAATCAAGATATTAAGTAAAGATCTGAAGAAATGAAGATTCCATGAAGATATTATTTTGTACATTTCCTACAGATTAGTAACATGCATTGCTAAGAACTTCATCTGGACAACTTTAATGGCAATTTTCTCAATATTTAGATTTTTTTGCACCCTCAGACTATTTTCAAATAGTTGTATCTCAGCTAAAATTGTCCTGTCCTAACAAACCATACATCAATATTGGTTTATTCAGATTTTAAAAATGACCTTTATGACTGGTTTTGTGGTTCAGTGTCACAAATTACTTCTGAAATTATTAAACAATTCACCAATAAGAGGTAACCTAACATTATCTCTTTATGTTATGTTCTGTTACATTATGTTCTTTCATTGTGTGTTACTAGGATTGTATTTCAACCAAAATAGAATACCAAGTCAACATGGTAATTAAAATAAGCCGTATTTACTTCCTATAGTTTATTGTTACTATTGAAAGCAGTGGACTCCTGCTATATGTGTTTTCATGGCACTCATTTAAGTTACTTAAAGTACCACTATCATCTGTAATGCCTAGCTACATCTGCTAAAACCAATGTTGAATTTGGCGACACCGAATAAAATGTTCTTGTTGCATGTTTATTTAGCAGTTAGAAGGACATGCATGAGGCGCCGGAGTTGTGCATGCATGAGTTTCTACAAGCATTTTTAGTATTTCTGCATTAATGACATGAGATGTTCATGCATAATGTGAGTTTCTGCTGTATGACGCGAGTTTCCCCTGTATACTCTGAGTTTCTGCATGTATGATCTCGTCAAGCTCTTGTCACTGTAACGTTAAGCGGAAGAGAGTGAATCAGATGCACATTATATGCATCAAGACGTGGCAGAAGCTCACCGCAGTCCGCCGCATACTCCTCCCACTCGGCCGGAGAGCTACAGCCGTGCTTGTGAAGGTCGCTGTTGAAAAAAGTCAAGGTGGAGAAATACTCGCTGGACAAAATAGCTCCGCATAAGTGCAGCAGAGACAGAGCCGCCAGCACAACATCCCCGCCAGCAGGTGCCATGTTGTGAGTAATGTTATGAGCAGGTGAGGAACGGTGGATTTTGTGCAATGTAGTTGCCTGGAACTAAATCCATACTTCCGACAGTGGCGACGGAGAAGAAAAGAACTACATTTCCCGTCGGGAACCTGATAAGCCCCGCCTCTTATAGAGGTTCAGGAAGCAGTAGGCGTGTTTTCATCCTGTCATAGAGAATGGCACCGGGATCGTTTAAATGCGTCGAGTGTAACGAAGATGCAAACGAACTGCATCGAGATTACAGCAACGGAATACTGAAGATAACCATATGTGTGAGTGCATCATAGAGTTCAGAATTTCAAGTTTAGTTTGTTTTCTCTCTTTGTTGATGTTAGCATGCTCACAACATAGGCCTGAAGTATGCATGAAGAGCACGTCAGTTTGTCACTGTTAAGTTGTTTTTTGCAAATTATTGTTATTGACAGCGTATGTTTTATATTAAGAATTACATACATACGTACTATTATTTTACGCTGTAAAGCCATCTTCCACGAAATATATGCTTTTGAAATATAATGGGCTATCAGGCTACCCCAAACCAAATATTCTATGAAAAATATGCATCTACAAACTATAAAATCAGTGTTTTAACCAAGAAAAATTGCTTTTCACAAACTGTCATTCAAAATTGAATCTAACTGATTTTTTTGTTTCTTTCTCTACAGAGTTCATGCAAGAAGCCAGTTGACAAATACATTGAATATGATCCAGTTATTGTTCTGATAGATGCCACATTATGCAAAATCCAGGCCTTTAGGCATATCCTCTTCAACACCGAGATCAATGTAATTACAACTTTTAGAATCAGTTCCTTTAAACAGCTTTGTAAAAAATATGAGCATACACGATGTATACTTCATACATGCATGCAAAGTATAGACAGCATAAACAGTATGCAAAATATTATAATTGTCAACACAGCCTATGTTCCTCTCTCTCTTTCTCTCTGTAGATCCACTGGAAGCTGTGTGTGTTCTGTCTGCTGTGTGAGGCATATCTTCGCTGGTCCCTCCTACAGGGGTCCCAGCCCAGCAATGACCCCGCTGATATCATCCGTTACACTAAAGAGTGGGAGTTTTACTGCATGTTTGCACTGGCTGCACTGGGTAATCATCGTTTGTAATGAAGTCAGGCACTGGCTAGTTAGAATTATTAAAATGAACTTTAATGAGTTGCTGGGTAACAATGTAGGTCTGTGAAAAACAAACCCGATGATATTTATTTTTTAGTTTGTGGATGCAACGTGATTTTTTTAATTGCCATGAAAATAATGGCATTTCCTTTTGCTAATATTATGTACTGCTCTTGTTTTTATCACTGTAATGCAAAAGGTTGCAATACAGTAAAGAGAATCTGAGAATGCATTTTGCACTTTAGCTTAATGAGAATTAAGGGGAAAATATACATAATTATCATTAAAATAATCCACCCTGATTGTCCCGTGTTCTTTGTGTTTTTCCAGAGTTGGCCGTGTTCTGCACAGGTGTGTTATTCGTTCTCTGGCTGGCCCAGCGCTGCCGTGGTTCACCCCTAGAACTCACTCCGCTCTTGAAGGCACTTTTGCTTTCCAGCTACGGCAAAGTGCTGTTAATTCCAGCTGTCATCTGGGAGCACGATTTCTCCCCGCTCTGCTTCAGCCTCATACGGCTGTTCGTCCTGACCTCCAATTCACAAGCCATAAGAGGTGAATGGCAACTTTTCTGGAATCCATACACACTCGCAGGCCGCGCAAGATAACCATACACACTCTCTTTCATTCACATAAACACCCAGGGCCAAAGTGAAAACATCACAATCACAGAACCAAAGTAAACACTTTCTCCTTCCCACACACATGCGTTCACACAGAGGATAGTATTGTTTAGAGCGGGCCATTGTTTGCTTAAGGTCTTCATGTCTGTGCTAACCACCCCCAGCGGTTTCTGTAGTGTGTGCAGATGGTTCTGTTATAGGGATATCAACAAAACATTGTTTAAGTGTATTTAAAGTACCCTGATTATGGATTTTTGAAAATGATCTTATATGCAGTGTGTAATACAACAAAGTAAAAGAAAACATCCTGCAAAGTTTTAAATCCAAAAGTACACTGTGTATAAAGTTATTGTCTCTAAAAAGAAGAATCCACTATAAGAATAATTGAAATAAGTTATTTTTAAAACGAGACCCAAGCCATTTAATGTTAAGGTCAATATGAAACATTAGCATATTGCACACTCACTTGTTGAGCGCACAGAACTGGGAAAACTTGATTGGTCTGAATGAAAATGTAAATTCATTATTTTTGCCACTAGGTGTCGCTTTTGGAGCCTTAAAAGCTCAAAAACACTATACTTTAAACCCCCAATCACCATTTGAGGGTCGTTGTACAAATAAATGTATATTATTAGAAAAAGAAAGTGTTTTTGACCTTGCATGCATTTCTAACAATTGTTTGGGACTCGCAAAACAAAAATATGAACCTTTCATAACCCATAATAGGGGCACTTTAAAGGAACAGTGTACATAAAAAATTACTTGCCTTCAGGAGATCCAAGATGTAAGTTTGTTTCATCAGAACAGAATTGGAGAAATTTGTCATTGCGTCACTTGCTCTCCACTGGATCCTTGGCAGTTAATAATCCACCAGTAATTTAAAGTAACCATCCACTTTTTTTTAAAAATAGACTCGTTTTCATGTAACTATAGAAGAGTCAAGTTTTAAAAAGGAGAAATATTGAAACTCATTCTGAATCGAAATTTTTTTTGTTCTAATCAGATTCAGTTAACTATATGCTATGCTAAAAGAGCTACCGCCAGACCCGGAGAACAGCAAAACTCAACTCCTAACTTCCAAAAAAAAGGGTTTCCTTTAAAAACAAAGCCACCAGCTGAATTGTTGCAAATTCATCATTAGAATGTATTTAACGGATTCAGTGAATGAGTGATCTAGTCTGAATCAGGAGAGAAATCTGCACATATTAAGCACAGTTTTTGAGCAAAACCACTACACTATGTTAGAAAAAAATTGAATGAGAGGTCAACAGAGGACTTTTGCACTTCCTCAAAGTTTATGGACTGCTATTTTGGCCGGAGGCTATGGTTTAAACTAAAGCAGAATAGCCTAGCCTTAAGGATTTTTTAAGACTTTAATTGATGGACTGGAGTGGTGTGGATGACTTGTGGATTACTGTTATGTTTTTATCAGCCGTTTTTACTCTCGTTCTGACGGCACCCATTCACTGTCAACTTGGGTGGGCTCAGGGTGAGTACTTTTTTTGGGGTGGTCTTTTCATGGCTGTTCATTTTGGCACCTAAATGACCGGTAACCAAGACTTTCCCTCCAAAAAAGCACTTCAAAGTTAGTCCACTACATTGTGATTTTTCTAAAAACATATGCCGATATCAAAAACATCAAAGTGTGAACAAATGTGGACACAGCTGAAAGATGCTTTAAATATAGATGCAATGTAGATATTTCAGTGCTCTTCTATTCTTGTCATGTGGTGCAACCAAATATAATATAAAATAGATTAAAGAGAACATCTGCAAACCCTTGCGACTACATATGCACAAATATTTGGAGCATTATTGTTGTGCGTTTTAAACTGAATTTCAAAATGCATTTCCTTCTTTTCCATGTTTCAGTGATACTGAACTGCAGTCGGCGTCTGTCTCTCCTGGCGGTGTGTAGTGGCTTGCTGTTAGAGACATGGGCTGCCCAGACTTTAAAAACACTGCAAGTCTGTTCACAAGACTATCTGTCAATGCTGTAGTCTAGAAGAACACGAGAACTTCAGTCCAGGAGTCTGGGTGATAAATGGAAGCTCAATGAACTGAAGCAAAACATTCTTCACCGATGATTCAAGCCCTCCTTGCCATCGGCGAAGAAAGTTGAAATTACAAAACTGTTGTTTACCTTGTAAAATCTCATCTGTGAACGGAGAGACTTGGTTGTCGTTATTTCGGAAATGTTGTTTGATCAAGATGTTCTGCGTAAAAGAATTCATTGGCAAGTCCAAGTAAAACTAAATGGGGTCATGGAGAGCAAATTGTTTATCTTTGCTATGGTTACCACGATGCTTATATGTCTGGCTTATTAAGCTAACTCCATTTAAGACCAGTAATCTGTCTTGTGGATTCTCTTCATATAGAAGAACTAGTTTGGGTTTGTATAGAAAAAGAACAAGCCTTTGCGATGTTTATAAAGACTATGAAGGCACAGCTTCACATTCCTGAGGGCTTTGTCAAATTCCTCAATTAGCTCTGCAGAGAGAAGACGTTAACTCAAATATACTACAGATGCCTGTGGACTAGTGTTGACACGAAACCGTAATGATCTGAATGCCATCTGTTTTTATTGGGTGCTTTATGTATGGACTTTCTTACTGATGTAATTTATCCCTGTTACATAAACGTGAAGTGTGGGCCTTCATGTGAACTTGTACAACTTGTTCTGATGAAACTCAGGGAATAAGTCTCACGCTTATTTGTGAAACTGAATGTTTTGTAACGGTTTAGCTGAGGGGGATTGTGGTTAATAAAGGCTACGTTTGACTCATTGTGGTATTGTTTCAGATGGGTGACTAAAATCCTCATTGGCATTTCAATACCACAAATCAGATGTGGATGCAAACTGAAGTTGGGTCTTATTTCATAACTTTTAAAGCAATGTTTAGTAATGCAGAAGAAATAATGCAACAGAAGATGGAAGAGTGGACATTTCGTAATTGATCCTTTCAGCGTGAAAGGGAAACATTGTAATATTTACTTTTACACACACATATAGTGAGTGTGTATATGTATATATTGTGTGTGTATAAATATATTTAATATATAAATATTTTTTCTTATATATGCATGTGTTCGATTAATCACAATTATTTGCATCCAAAATAACATTTTGTTTACATTATATATGTGTGTATACTGTGCATATTTATTATGTATATATAAATACACACATGCATGTACATATTTAAGAAAAACATTTTTTTGAAAATATATGCTGTCTTTATATTAATAATAAATATACACAGTTCACACATACATGAACAAAAACTTATTTTGGATGCAATTAACTGTTTGACAACACTACTATATATATATATACACATGCATACATTTTACTATACCTCTTTAGAATAATAATTATACATTAAGTGCTAAAAATAATAAAATGAATTACAGGTAAATATTGTTTTTCAGTTCATGTTGTGGAAATATTGAATCCACACTGAATATATTCTGTCCTCTGAAGATTGTTATGACTAAACACAGGTCAGCGTGAAACGTCCACAAGTCAGAACAGGTTTTTAAATATCTTTGGTGCTTGATCACACTCTGGTATTTGTTGTCGTTCCTGACAGGGTTTGGTTCAGGTCTGAAGAATCTCTGTGTGTCTGTTTCATAGAGCAGTATTGTTAAACAGGAAAATAGCACGCTAAAATCCTAAAATTCAATTATCCAATAAGCAGAGAATGTAAGGCTGGGCTGCGCTCAAATTAAAGTCAATTACTTTAAGTCAATCTTTCAATGCTGAATTGTTTTTCAGATGCCATCTGTGAAAATTCAGCGTAAATTCTCTGTCATCGTTTTCATGTCTACGACTGGCCTTCTTCCCATCGATATGAAAACTAAACCCTTGAGCAAAGTGACAGTGGAAATAAATCTGCATGTGTATCTTGGAAGACTTTGTTTATCTTTTTGATCTTTCATTCCAAAAATTCACAAAATCACTGAAGTAAAAAACATTTAAAGTGAGGAAAATCTCATTGTGAAAAAAAAAATAGGGGTAGGGTGAGAGCAAAAGTCAGCTCAAACATGTCAAGAGTGACCCATACCCTAATTCTTCAGTGACATCACAAAAATTACACACAAAAAAGTTTTACAGTTTTAGTCACGTTTTATTAATGAATTGTGAATTGTGGGTTACACTTTATTTTGATAGTCCACTTTAGACATTCCACTAACTATAAGTAACTTTAGCCTAATGCTCATTAAATAGCAACCACATGTCTTAGTAGACTGTTTAGGGTGAGTAGAATAAGTTGACATATACTTGCAGTTAAAGTGTCTGATAGTCAGTATAGTATGTTGTGGACGCACCACAGAAGATATGAAGCAGACAGTTTACTTGTACTCTAACGACTGCTAGTTGACATGTAGTTGCAAAGTTACTTACTGTGAGTAGAATGTATAAAGTGTTTTATACAAGACTGGACTATTATGTGCTTTGTATGGATTACTTTGGTAGAATGGATTTTCAGCTTTCCTCTACTATTAACACTTGTAGTTGCTCTGCACGGTCTCTGCTGGACTTGTTGGATTTTGAGCAGGAAAATCCCTGGTCAACGTGACGCAGACACATTCAATAAAGATTACAGTAATCCAGCTCAATCTCCTGAACAGGTGCTTAGGCCCAAACTCTGAGGTGTGGATTTAGATTTAGAGATTTAGCGCACAGCAATAAAACACCTTCATATGGAAACAATAAAGACGAGCATCTAACCTCCCTTTTGTTAAAGGACACTGCGTCAATAAACGTTCTGAGATATCGAGTTAAAGAAAGCGCAGTTAAGATTTGAGCAGCGCAAGATTATATTATCATCAGTGGCTTTCAGCTGTGTCCAAAACATCACACGGCTGTTATTCATCTCCTTAATATTCAGCATCTGCTTGTGACTTTAATCCACTGTCAGTTTGTTCCTGGCAAATCAGGGCAAGGACTCAGTGTTCTGTCTATTTGTTATATGCCAATTAGTGCTGGACGCTATGTGACTTGTGACACTGTAGCATATAAAACAGAACATCTCTGGCTCTGTTCAGCACACTACAGGGGTTGAACTAAATAATGTTCGTTTGTTTAGTCGACAGTGAAACTTACTGTGTGGATTCTCTAGTTTGTGAAGTGTAGTAAGTTGTGTTGAGAAGAGCACTTACACAAAACATGGCAAGAATTTATCAACATGGAAGAAGAGTTGTTGAATGATAGAGACTGTCAACCACTAAGAAAGATTGTGTCCAAATAATGAAACCTCAATATTGACCCTGAGGACCCTGTTTCCAAAAAAGACCACAGAGAACTTAGAGCCAAAATCCATGAAAGATCTGCGATTGAATTAAATTTAGTCACAGATACCAATGCTAAATTGTGCATAAATGTAAAATGTCATTGTAATTATAAAACCTTCTCTTACTTGCCATGCTCAATCATCATGCTCTCGTGAACATGCATTGAATTCTGACACGGAAGAGAAAAAATTGTTTATATTCTTAAAAATATATATAAATATACAATTTTATAAAATTGTTGTTGGACCACTAAATTCAAATGAACTATTTTACTATCTTACTTGCTTTGACTTAATATCTTAATTTGTGTTCTGAAGATAAACAAAGGTCTTATGGGTTTGGAACAACACGCAGAGGAGTAATTAATAACAGGATAACAATAACTTTCCCTTTAACGCACTAAATCCATTCTGTATTACATGTAGTTTGGTAGTAAAACATAAAGTGTTGCATAATTTATTTGTGCAAAGGTGAGTATGTTTATGTTGATTTTTCACTTAATTAGAAGCACATTATTAAACTGAGCTACCTGTAGGGACTACTCAACAGACATTAAAAAGTTAAGCCTAGACTAAATCCTGGACTAAAATGTAAATCCGGGGTGCTTCAACTGAAAGAAACTTGCCCTGATTGATCTTAAAACATGTCATTTGTTTTGTCTTAAGTTGGACACCTGTAATGCATTTTTCTAAGGTATGTTTATAAAAAGTACTTGAATGTCCTATTTGAACAAGGTCTAATCCTGTCTTATAGGCTAAGCCCTGTCTATGAAACCGAGCCTATAACTTTGTCCCACTGGGTAATGAACAGTATGCACATTCATCTCGAGCTTGCAGGAAATACGTCATGTACTGGTAGACAAGTGGTCAAGTGTGAAGGGCCCAAGCTTTAATTCGTTGTTTCAGGTGTGTTTATAGGGTTGCAGCGATACTTGGCAGGACAGTGGCTCTCTGGGAACAAGCTTGGACACCCCTGATCAAGATGAGCTTCATACGACCAGGCTATAGGCTAATCATCTTCAATATTATCAAACCACTGTGGACAGTTTGGTGAGAAGAAAGAGCAGATTTATTTCGGCAACATCTCTGTTGTTATGGTAGATGTTCTGACTACTGCCTATCTTTCAGGTGTTCAACATTTAGTTCACATTAAGTGATTTTATATTCATACAATAAGCATTAAGGTTCACCCCTTTACATTAATGTCAATGGGGTGTTAGCAGATTGTACGAATTGGTATAATTTAGCCAACACTCTACTATAATGTAAAGTATTGAAATGCCATGGGATTGTATTGACTGCGTTTAGTCAACTGAATACTTCAGTACTGTCATGTGGTCCTCTGTAATAACTGTCATTATCTGTTATCATTATCGGTACATTATCTGTGCCCCAATTCAGACACTACTTCAAAGACTGAATATGTCACAGATAGCATTGGGATGAAGGCTGTTTGAACTTTTCCAAATGCAGCCTCAATATGCTTCTTTTACTTTTTTGAAGAAAAATGTTGAATTAACCCTTTTTTTTAATTATTAAAAGATTACATTACATCAACATGGTAAGAGGTTTCGAATATCTAACGACACAAATGTTACAAAATAAATGTCACTAGGATGTGATTTCATAGCTAGTTTGGGCTACTTTGTAATATGCGCATAAATAGACCCAAGGTAATTATATCGAGGTTGTGAACCCTGTTTGGTTTTTAAACAGCTGAATGCAACTCCAAACATGCAGTACAAACATTACTGCAACTCTTACCATTTAACAGCTAATTCTTTGAATTCTTTGTGGCCAAAAAGATGTGGATTTTGAGGTCTGCTTTCTTCAAAGGACAGTCCCTGAACTGGGACACAGTCATTGTTGAGACCTGACCTCTTTTAATTTAGCCAGATAATTTTAGTTTGGCAGGATGGTCAAATAATACATCAAAAACATAGAAAGTTTTGAGTGCTTTGGTTATTGGAAGCAATAGTCCACACAGTGTGCTGTGCATTTTGGCATATGTACAGTGCCCTCCACTAATATTGGCACCCTTGGTAAATCTGAGCAAAGGTGGCTGTGAAAATACATCTGCATTGTTTATCCTTTTGATCTTTCGTTCAAAAAAATGTACAAAATTCTAACCTATTATTGAATTAAAACAATTGAAATGGGGAGAAAATCTCATAATGAAATAAATGTTGGCCACAATTATTGGCACCCATAGAATACACTCCACACTCTTTCTTGGAAATAGGCTCATTTTCCAACATCCCTAGACTAACACAGATGTGTTTAAGCGTTTTTGAATCCATTCAGCCGATCGCCGGGTCTGGTGGTCCCAAAATTAGCATAGCTTAGCATAAATCATTGAA
>JAUMHR010000079.1:2038620-2051654 GCA_032361145.1 Enteromius fasciolatus
TTTTATATCACTGTATTTCTGAAGGAAGCCGACTGTCTACAGAAAAAAATCTTTTTTATTTCATCTCGCATGTAATGCCTGATACAGCAGCGTTTGTTAGCGGAGCACCGCTTTGTGTACATTGGTTACCTGGGAAATCTTGATCTTTACCATGACAACACCTCGCACTGGCAGAGAATGATTTTGATCTAAGTCATTTTGGCTAGCTCTGTGCTAATTATAAAGAACTGGGAACTAATCGAGCTGTTTGTGCCATGCCTGGGAGAAAGGTATTGTAAATATGTAAATTATGTAAAGGAATAATGCGATTTTCAAACCACCAATCATGAAAGCATGTTCTGTGTCCATGTGCTTCTTTGTTTTTGTTTTTTTGTCATTCTGTCACACCTGTTTTGCCCTGTCTGTAACTCCGTCCCTCTCATTAGTGTTTATTTCCTACCAGCTGTCTTGATTAGTCTGTGTATTTAAACCATGCTCTGTCTCTTGTTCAGTGTTAGTTGTTAATGTCATGTTGGAGTGTATGTCTGCTGTAATCTCGGCATTTTCGTCAGCATCTTTGTTCCCGGGTTTCATCATTAAATGTTCATACTTGAACTTCTGTCGCCATGAGAAGCAAGGTCATGACTGCACCTAACCCTTACATTCTGCTTCCTCAGTCCACCCAGAACAAATTATGAAACTAATGTGTAATGTTGTTATACTGTAACCAAATTTCCTTAACATACAAAGTTTTGTCATGAAACTCTAGATAGCGCATGCTAGTTTCTGGCTCAATCTGATGAGCCAGAAACAGTTTTTAGCAGATGGCTAAAATATTGCTTCTCACATTTCCATTTAGTATTCAGCAGTTTCAAATATGGAAAAGGTTAGCCAATGATAAAAGAGGTCATTTACATATATAAGTCTGAATAGTAAAATAGCTATATTAATTCTTAGGGCTCAGACAGATGATGAAATTGCATAAGGACTAGCAGAGGGGGCTACAATGTTACAAAAGTTCAATGTTAAGGTCACCAAACACAATATGATGGAGATATATTGTGTATAGTGTTTTGTGGGGCTTACTCTCAGTATTTGTGTCTGTGTGTGTGTAACAGGAGAACGGCGTTGAATTTGAGGCATGTCTGGTCGCTCAGTGTGACTCTCTGATTGAAGCGCTCACTCGGCAGAAGGCCAAATTGCTCACCAAGGTCACAAAGGAGAAAGAGAGTAAGCTGAAGGTGGGTCAACACACACAACATGCACATCACTTGTCATTCATTCCTTTTCTAAAACTCTTTTGGCAGGGGTACATGCACCTAAAATTTGCTAGTGGCTGCAGTAGTAATTTTTGCATCAGCCTTTAAGGGTGGTAGGGGAAATTACACATATATCTGTACTGTTTTTTTAAACCATTGAAGAGTAGTATTACATTACGTATAGCCATACATTTTGCAGCAGTGAGATTAACTCCTAGTTCACTGACATGACATTGTGCCTGGCTTCTCCACACAGATGGGACAGAGAGAGGACGTGTCTGTAATACACTGCACTGTTAGTGTCGTGTGACTTTATGGAAAGCAGATTGAGTTGTCGTCTTATCTGTGCAACTCCATATGGTCAGAATAAAGTGAAATCAGTGGGTTTATTTAATCTGGCTGTATGTAAGGAATGCATTTTGTTTTTTAACATATTTGTATTGCTAGCAAATCTGTAGGAATTAATTTTCAAATTATTTTGAATTATTTATTTAGCTTAATGTATTTGTAACGTATTATTATAATTTTTTTTCATACTTTTTTATTGGGGTGAAAAAACGTTTTAATTTTTAAATTAGCGTGTTGCTTCTAGTGCAATTTCCATCAGTTCTAGTTGTTTTGAACACCTCATGATGTTGATGAAGCTCAGTTTTTTGTTGCTAATAGCGTACATTCTAAAAAATGCTGGTTTAAATACGGTACAACCCAGTGCTGGGTAAAATATGGACAAACGTGGGGTTTGGGTTGTTTTGACCCAGTGGTTGGGTTACTGCCCAGAAGCAGTTGGGTTACTAGGTTAAACATTTAACCCAACCTTTGGTTGAAAACAATTAAAAACAACCCAATCACAAATCGCGTTTGTCCATAGATTACCCGGGTTGTAAGTTTCTCTTTCTCTCGGGTCTTGTGCCCTGCTCAGATAATCAAATGTTTTTGTTTGCAGGGACAGGAGATGTCATTTTCTACTCTAATTCATTTCTTCCATGCCAGTAGTCTTACAACAGGGCTTTACGCATGCCCTCTTTCACCACACTGAACACAGGATGAAGGGGGAAGGGGTGTGAAAGTAAATCCGTTCGACCCAAGGCATTTCTTACAATATGTTATGAAATTGTTCAGTAGATTACAGTGATGTAAGATTAGATTGTGTATTAGAATTAATAAAATGAAATACAGTCTATGTATCAGGAAAAACAGCAGCAAAATTTTGTACAATAAACCAACCAACATAAGATCCTTTGCTTCATTTGATACAGATTATAGACCGAAGGCTTTCTGGTAATTTTAATTATGAAGCTGGCAGAAACACACACACATGAGGGTGATCTTTTTGCACATGATTAATATTTATAAACTTACAATATTAATGGATTTAAGCATTGTTAGTTTTTTTTATAATGGCACATTAAACACATTAAACAGTGTGTTTAACTTCCTGCTTTTGTTTTGTTTAAATATTCATTTATTTTCTAGGGTTGATGCTAGTTCTGTCAACTGTAATTATACAGTCATTCATCTCATTCTAGAGAGAGCTTGACAAGTGCATCATTAAATAATTATGCATTATAATTAATGCAAGAATAAATAAAGAGTGACTGATCTGATCAGCTTCTCTTCACAATTTGACATGGATGGCAAAAACCATCAGTGCATGTTTGATAAATTAAATCAGCTCTTTGTATTTCAGAAATAATTATCAGTAGAATAAATGCAGGATTATTCACAGCTTATTATTTCAAGAAAGTACATTTAATACTGCACTTAAATTGTCATCATATAATCACCCTCATATCGTTTCAAAGCTATAAGACTTGGATGAAGGTATTTATACATATGAATTCTGTAAACAAGCTGGTAATTTCCAAGAAAGACGAGGTTGCTTTGTGGAGGACTTTATGTGAAAAGTGAGCCATGACATGACTATTCACAAGGATGGTCTTTTTAAAAAATAAACAGTATTTGGTCTCGTATTATTATGCAACACATTATGTTAATAACAAAACAGCGTAAAAACTGGATGGAAACTTGGCTATAGTCATGACAGGAGTTAAAAAGGTTTATTTTATAACACTACTCTAATATTAGCTTGTATAAAAGGCCTGTATTAACATATTTAAAATGTATTTAGGTGGAATGCCTCGCTCTGTGTAAAGTGCATTTGTGTTTGAATTATTTCTGTGGAAATTGATTGAGCTTAGCTTGTATTGAGTCTGAAACAATCCCTTAATTGGCTGAGACTGACAAACATTGACAGCCATACAAATCTTGTCTTGCAACTCTCTGACAGAAGATGATGATGTAAGTTATACGGCGCCGTATCTCTTTGAGGTGATGTGACACTCACAGCAGGAGTTGATCGCTGTGAGCACGTCTTTGATTGAATGCCTCTTTCTCAGATTGTATGATACGACTTTAACCATCTCCTCTCTTTTTCAGACCGTAAAGGATCAGATAACTCACTGCACCATGAAGCTCCGACAGACCACAGGAATGATGGAATTCTGTCTGGAAGTTATTAAAGAGAATGATCCCAGTGGATTCCTACAGGTATAAACAAAATAAACAGAGAGAAACAGTGCTTGTTCCATCAGTTGAAGTATGAATGAAACTTAAACCATGTAAGCTGCGGGTCCTCAGCAATTAAACTTTTTCGATACTTGATGTTTCGTAGCAGCGAATGTACAAAATATAGAGACGACAGCTCCAGATGCGCAACTCTGCCTCTTCACTGAATTTTTTATGAAGTATCGATTGTGATGTTTCTTTGAGTGCCTTCACAAAGCATGTAATGTGAGTCATGGATTCCTGCCCAGCAGAGATTTCTGAAGAGGCAGGAAGAAAGAAGCAGTTGGCAGAAAACAATGTATTTTGAGGATCAAGACAAACCGATTAAAGCACAAAAGCAAAGAGTGAATTGCTGAAACACTGTGCAGAATGTTATGGACTAAATCTTTTGTATTGTCATCAGTGGCAACCTAGTAAAAACTTAAAAGAACTGTTGACCCAAACAATAAAATGTTTTTTTTTTGTGCTGGGCAACAGTTAATCATGATTAATCGCATCCAAAAATAAAAGCTTTTGTGTATATACAGTAAATATATATATGTGTGTGTACTGTCTCCATTTATTATGTATATTAAAAGACACACACAGACAGTATATATTTAGAAAATATTTACATGTATATATTTATATAAAATAAATATTACATAAATCAAAAGTTTCTAAATTTGAAAAGTCAGTTTTTACATTTTCTCATTTTTACATTTACAATTGTTATTCTGTCGTGTTTTCTCCCTTTTTTTCCAAACCGCGACACGATCACATGTATATGTGTAAATATACACAGCGCACACACATACAAAGATGCATATATATATTTATGAAAAATTTGGTTAGATTTGTTAGATGTTAGACATAACATTTGATAATTATGATTTCTCTTCCAGATCTCAGATGCGTTGATAAAGCGTGTCCTGGTGTCACAGGATCAGTGGGTAAAAGGTGCGTTGGAGCCAAAGGTCTGCCCTGAATTCGCCTTGACTGTCAACACAGATCCTCTGATGCAGTCCATTCTCCAGCTAGATTTCACCCAGAATAAAGGTAATGTGGCAACACACCTAATAAATGAGATTTCATGTTGCTGCTTGTAATCACCAGTGTTGGGGGTGTTAACATTAACAAGCAATTCTCATTACATAATTCATTTATGTTTTAAATGTTTCTTTTGAGACCATGCATATCGTGCATGTTCTTGCATTAAAACAGATAGATGGAACACGGCAAAGTTGAACAGAAGGTGCACCTTTACAAGTTTACCAAATACCAAAACAATGTCGCAGTTATATAGAGAAATTAATATTTTTATTTTTCAAGGAAGCATTAAATTGATTAACAGTGACAGTATAGACATCTATAATGCTACAAAAGATTTTGATTTCAAATAAATGCTGTTCCTGTGAACATTCTATTCATAAGGATCCTAAAAAAGGATTGAAAGCATTGAAATGTTTCTTGAGCTTGATTTTTGAAACATCGTGTGAGACTGAAGACTGGAGTAATGCCATCACATGAATAAATTAAAACAATATGGAAGTGAGAAGACTCAAGAAGCGGAGTGCCTAAAAACCCCTTAGCTGTTATAAATTCACTGTAAACCATATACAGTTGGTTTCCATATACAGTTTCATAGAATAAAACAGAGTAAATAATATATAATGATATTAATGAAAACTGTATTCTTACGCCAAAGTAGTTCCTCAGAAACATTTGTTGGTTCAACAAAGTGGTTGCCCTGCAACACAGAAAGTAAACAAAAGTGTAGGTTTGTAGTGTAATCACTGATGTATATATAATGATTGTAATTCACAATCACTTCGAATGCGTCTCAAACATTCAGAATAAAGGATCAGAACTATTCATTTTATAATACGTTTTTAAAAAAATAAATGGAAAAGAATTAAAAAGCTGTATATTGTTTAATTTTCATATAAATGAAACGTCTTGGTTACGCCCTCATTCCCAGAAGGAGGGAACGGAGATGTTACGTCAATGACTGGTGTCATGGGGTCTTGCCTGGGAGACCAATCCGCTCTGATCTTAGAAAACAAGCCAATCGGGATTGACTGGTGAGAGTGCGCTAGCCACTCCCAGTGCATACGGGTATTTAAGATGGCGGTGCGCCTCACCATACAGTTTCTTGCTGAGGAAGCGATCGTAACCGGCCCCTCAGTACAGGCCTCAGGTTCATGGCAGGAGGGATGTAACGTCTCAGTTCCCTTCTTCAGGGAACGAGGGTTACATACATAACCAAGGCGTTCCCTTTCAGACAGTCACTTTGATGTTACGTCAATGACTGACGTCGTGGAGTCCCTATTGAAAGCGCCACAACCCGGCCTTGCACCATAATGGGCTGTTTAGTCGAAAGGTCAGGCTGCCTGAGCTAGACAGATCAATCGGAGGCTGTCCATCATGGCCATCCCAACGTCCTGGGGGTCAGAAGTGGGCCCAGCAGGGGACCTGCCTAAGAAAGTTGGGGACGGAGCACCCAGAACTGGGTGGATAGAAATGGGAACTGGACCAAAATCAAGGGAACACGGTGGGAAGAAGCCGCGGAACAAAATGCCAGGGCCGAAGAGGATGAAGGATGCCCCTCTGTCGGCACAGTCAAGGCTACTCAAGCTAACCTTAACTGACGGGTAAGGAGGAGCCAGTGGACCTTCCGCAAGCACTGGAGGAAAGCGCTCGCATCACAGATGAATGGCACATCAAGCCGACACTCTCCCAGTCCTCTCGGATTTACCTGTTGTTACCCAGTACATGGGAGGACACAAAATCTATGCGGAGGTTATCCTGAAATCCTTTTTTATCCTTTTTGTTATCCTTTTTCCGCCTAAAGGCGCAAAGCGTGTACCGGACATAGCAACATAAGGGTTGGGTCTGCCTCCTCCACAGTTCTTGCAAGCTCACCACCTGATCCCGAAAGGGCATGGTGGGAACTTTGGACACATAACCAGGTCTGGGTCTCAGGATAACAGGATTATGCCGAACCAAATTATAGGCATGATTTGTTGATAGAGAATGCATGCAGGTCTCCCATCCTTTTTATGGAGGTGAGCGCTGTCAGGAGCGAAGTTTTTTGAGACAGGAACTTCAGCTCAACTGAGTCCAGTGGCTCAAAGGGGGCCTTCTGTAGTCCCAATAGGATGACGGCGAGGTCCCAAGAAGGGATGAGGTGTGGTCTGGTGGGATTCAACCTTCGCACACCCCTAGGAAACCTGATGATCAAGTGATATCTTCCCAAGGAAAGTCCATAGACCATTAAGATTGAAGGGGACAGCCTCTGTTCCATCTTCTCCTGTTGGAAGGTAAGGACCAACATGACTGAGCATCTCTGAGGATCCTCATGATGAGATGATGATGAGCATAGACTGTGGGGGGCAGCACTCACCAAATTCTTAACTTCCCGTGGGGGCAAAACTATGTCCATACGAGAGTGAGGAGGCGGGGCATCGCTCACAATCTGAACATTGCCTGTATGGCTCAGAGATTTGGAAATTTGCTCTTTTACTGAGTGGGTGGGTACTGCCAACCCATTGGTCGACGACGGCAGTTGTACAAGGCAGCCTCGGCCCTCCCCCGAGGCAGGGGGCGCAGATGTTAGTGCAGACGCCAGGGCAGACATCAGGGCAGGATGTGCTTGATCACCTCTGTCTGCTTTTGTACCACCGAGAAACAGTTGAGTTAAATTCTCGACGGTGTTGCCAAAGAGGCTGACATGGGAGACTGGTGCGGAGAAAGCGTACTTTGTCGGTGTCACTCATCTGGGCCAGGTTCAGCCAGAGATGGCGCTCCTGGACCACCATAGTAGACATTACCTGACCAAGGGCCCGTGCTGTCACTTTCGTCACCCTGAGGGCGAAGTCAATAGCCAAGCACAGTTCCTGCAACAGCCTGCGGTCAGAACTACCCTTGTGCAGTTCTTTCAGTTCTTTGGCTTGGTGTACCTGCAGGATAGCCATAGCATGCAAGGCGAAAGTGGCCTGGCCCTTGGCACCCTAAGCCAGGGCTGACGACAGCTTACAGGCCGTGGACGGGAGACGTGGGCAATTCAGCCAGGTGGCGGCGTTTTGTCGGTTTTTGTAGCCGGGGGGTCACTAGGACCCGCCAAGCTAGAAGGGGTAGAAGGCATGGATAGCTTTCCAATAAAAGAAAGCTGTGATCTCAGCAACGCCATGGACATGCACTCGCAATGCCAAGGGGAGGACCGCTGCACACCAGTGCGCAACTGAGGCAATCAGGACTCTGCTTCTCCTGCAGAACACTCCGGACAAGAGTTCCAAAAAAGCTGGTGTTTTCTCAGGGAGAGTTTAAATACAAATACAAATTTTCAGAAATATAAAAATTATTGTGAAACACAATTTGTATAATTAAAGCAAAGTTGAGTATGAATAACTAAACAAGTGTTCCTCAACACTGGTGGTCACTGTAATAAAGCTATTAATTTAATATGAATTTGTTGCAATTAGAATCTTGTTTTTCCTTTAAGAATGTGGTTTCTAGAATTTGGCTTCTAAGTTCTAGAATCTTAGGACTAGTAAACAACAGCTTCAAAAATGTCATTTAAACCAGTTTTGGGAGATAAAACCAATCTTGCAAACTCAAATTCGCATCTTGTCAAATAGTAATTAGGCTACATAATCCAAACATAAATTCCATCATTCCCAGTTTCAGAGGCAAATGATCTCCACAGTTTTACCTCTAGACTCACACATGCAACACCTGCTTTGTCCGATATCATCTTTCAGATGGTCAGGAGGCTGCTTTATTGAAACAAATGCATGCAGGTGACCAGAATGAGGAGGAGAGCACAGGAGGTATTTCAGAGCCGCTACAAACTCCTTAAAATACTTGACCCTTCCCAATCCCACAGCCCCTTATCCTCTGTTTGGCACCAGTGACTTTCAGGAAGTGCTTACTCCCATGCATGTCACTCCACGATTACCCGTTTAACCTCTTGATGCTATGGCGTATGACAGTCAGTGCTTAAATGTGTACTCTGTTAATATTTGTATCTTTTAGCGGAGACCTCAGCAGTGCCTCCTGCACCACTGTTGCAGTTGGAAAAGTGCTGCATGCGGAACAACAGCGCCACTCTGGCCTGGAGGATAACTACGGTCCAAGCCCTGCCTGTGGAGGGTTACGTGCTAGAGCTGGATGATGGGAATAGCGGACCTTACAGGGTACAGCTACAACAGTTTACTTCTACACTAAGATCATTTAGTGATAACCCTAACCTAACCCTAACCCAGCAGTCAGGAAAACTAAGAGATAATTAAGCATTTTGTACTCTGAATTAAAGCAACTCATATGCATATGTTTTCATTCTTGTGCTGATATGTTTCATACTGAATCAAGACCTTTTGGCAGGACATTTTAAAGAGCTTGTACAGTTTTCTTTTTTAAACAGTGAGCAGCATTTATTTTCATGAAGATAATTTGATACTTGTTTACAGTGTTAGTATTTCCTGTATGGTGAATGGCACGTAGTGCACAATGTAGGTGATAGGGACAGATTCAGGCTGTCTAAATATGCTTTCGATTGGAGCAAATGAGGTCTGGTTTGGCATTGCAGGGCTCACAGTCTGACCGGACTTCAGTCGGCATATATTAAACACTTTTAAAACTACACAGCCTCAGCATGATTATGATCACTATTTTGTTTTAATAGGAGTTTAATATTGAACCTATAAGACTGTGACTGTCAAATGCAGCTAAACCGAGCTTAATGGCTCTGGCCAGAGCAGATATAAACAAAACACTATTGGCTACTTTGAAAAAGTTTTCCTGTTTCAGTTGAAATGACCAAATAATGAGTTTATTGAACAATTTCTTCTCTTCTCTGTCAGTCTTTGATACACATTCATGAAAGAACCACTATGCATGCATGATGGTACTGTCATGAACAAAAATTACAATATTTATCGATGTCCTTAGATTTCTGGGCCTTGAACGTGGTAGTTGCATTGCTGAAAGCTATTTAAGCTGATTAAACTTAATTTATGTTCTAATGATGAATGATGGTCTTGCAGGTTTGGAACAATGTTAGGATGAGTAATAAATTACAAAATGTTAATTTTTGGGTTAACTATAATATGTAGAGCTATAGCTAGAGCGTCCACCTCCCATTCCAGTTGAAGCTGGTTCGAATCTGTGTTAAATCCTCCAAACTTTCCAAAGTCAGGTTGCAGGAAGCATTTTATTTAATCGTGTTTTTGAAATTCTTAACATTTTCTGCTTCACTTTGAGAAATCTGCAGCTTATTTTATCATCCATGATAAACGTGGAGATGATGTTTTACTAGATGCTTTCTATTTTCTCCTTTCCCCCTTTCCTTTCCACATTTAAGGAAGTCTATGTTGGGAAAGAGACCATCTGTACTGTGGACGGCCTTCATTTTAACAGTTCATACAGTGCTCGAGTCAAAGCGTACAACTCTGCTGGAGTTGGAGCGTATAGCAAAGTTGTTGTTTTGAAGACATCTGATGGTAGGTTTTTTGGTCGTCTGCTTCTTCACACAGTTTCTTTCATTCACCTTTAATAGAGTCTCTGAGAGTTCTTTAAGCTGTTTTTCTATCTATGACGCTCATTCACCCAGCTTTTGCATTATATATTCCCTTTCCTTCATGGATCCCTGCTGTGGATGCATCTCTTTAATGAACTTTTTATAGGAAAACTCGTCTCATTACTTTTTTGCTACTCTACTGATCAAACATCCTACATTGACTCTAGATAGTGACTCAGAATGAGAGTCCAAACAGCTGATACGTCCAGTTAATTAGTCAATGTCATCATCACTTAACCAAACAGTTGCGTGTTTCTAAGAAACAAATCCCTCATTATGATGTTTTTAACTACAAGCTTTTTTTAAAATATGAGTTATCTATCTATGAATTTTTTTTCTTCATTAAAAAAGCCATCTAGTCTGAATCAAGAGAGCAAAGTGCAGTTCAAGCATTGTTAACAGACAAAAACAGTTCTAAACAAATATGTCAGTGGATTTTGATAAGAGAGGAACACAGGGGACAGACTACAGAATTCATTGTTTGGACTCTCATTCTGACGGCACCCATTCACTGCAGAGGATTAATTGATGAGTAAGTGATGTAATGCTAAATGTCCAATGACAATCTTGAGCGACCTCATTTTCATGTATGGTGCGAACTGTTCCTTTGTCTTGTGAATAGAACTTGTACATTTTTACTATACTCTGTACATTTCTTAATGTTTAACAACATGGCTAACTTTTTTCTTGAGGTTTCTAGAATTAATTTTTGTATTTAGCGAAATGGCATACACACTTAAATCACTTTGAAGGGCATAAAAACACTTTTACCTAATTGAGAAGCACAGTGTAAACACGGCAAAATTAACTTTGTATATTAACTTTTCAATGTTACGATACAGATTAATTTGTATAAATATTTATGTTTATGGTTTATGAAAATGCACCACCAAGACTGTTTAAGACTGAATTAAGACACTAATTATAGTTGCAGTACATTCTAGATCACTGTTGCTGTTTGCTAAACTACATAAACCAGGGGTCCCAAAGGAAATGTTCAATTAGCACAGGACTTATTAGGGTATGATGCTAGATTTGCCTTACAGGCCCTCAGCTACTGAAATCTTCTAAGACAGCATACTAGCTTCAATATTTCATTCCTTTAACTCTTTTAATAATTAATTTGTCACTGCAGAAGTGAATATGTGTAGCTAGCTATGTGTATGATCAGCAAATTATCATGACTACTTTTAGATTGCTGCTGATGGAGCAGCAAACATTATTTTTCTTCTGGGAATATCACACCTCAAATAGCCCTTTTATCTGTCAGATATAACTGAAATATCTGCCCTACAAATCCATTGGCTTTGTTTTTTAAATCCAAACAGAAAACTAAAGAGAAGAAACCCTTTTTATGTCTCAAAGAAAATGGAGTTATGGTGCACTTTTTTTACACCTTTTTAAGAAAAAGCTTTAAAGTGTATAGTAATGTCAGTTAAAAACTGTGAGATGCTATTTTGATTAATCTTAGTATTTTTTTATTGATTAATCTATTTAACTGCAAATAGGTTTTTAAACCATCCTGAAATATTCTGGCTTTCACCTTTTTTTTTCCTCTGCAGTGGCATGGTTCACATTTGACCCCACATCAGCTCACAGAGACATTGTCCTATCTAACGAAAACCAGACTGTGACTTGTAACAGTTATGATGATCGTGTGGTGCTTGGGACGGCTGCCTTTTCCAAGGGTGTGCATTACTGGGAACTTAGTGTGGATCGCTATGACAACCACCCTGACCCCGCATTCGGTGTGGCAAGGATTAATACAATGAAGGACATGATGCTAGGGAAGGACGATAAGGCCTGGGCCATGTATGTGGACAACAATCGCTCCTGGTTCATGCACAACAACTCCCACACCAACAGGTACACATCTTAATTTTTCTAGGGTGGTGATAAATTTTGCAAGCTGGGCTTTTGACAGATTTGATCCACATTATTTTGGACAGACACCAACTCTTGGACAGGAAGGAAACATCTGTTTAACATAATTATTTGCCTATTCACTGAAACCAAAATTGTCAATCTGGAACAGGAGAATACAAACAAAATTGTCAATCTGGAACAGGTAAATACAAACAAGTTTACATATGAATTTAGAGGTTCAATTCAAATCTTCTGAACAAACCATCACTTTACGTGTTGAAGAGTTTAATTTAGGCTTTATTTTAATAAACTTTCATCAGTGCACATACATACAGTAGAGCACATTAAATATGACCAACAACTGCTCAGCTGTACTTGCTGTTGATGCAAGTGCTATAACAAGTGCTACTGGAACCTGCTACTGGCTAAGTGGAACCACAAGCAGTTTTGTCTTGGCAGGGTTGAGTTGAAGGTGATGGTCGTTCATCTAGCAAGAAATGTCTGTTAGACAAGCTGAGATGCGAGCAGTTATCGTCGTATCATCAAGATGGAAAAAGAGGTAGAGAAAATTGTCATCAGCATAGCGGTGATATGAAAATCTTAGTTTCTAAATGACAGAACCTAGATATGCCATGTAGACAGAGAAGTGTTCCAAGTACTGAGCCCTGAGGCACCCCAGTAACTAGATTTTGCAACTTGGACACCTCATCTCTTGAAGATACATTAAAGGACCTATCTGAGAGGTAAGACTCAAACCACTTGAGTGTGGTTTATGAGAAGCCGTTTGCCAACAGGGTTGACAGGAG
>JAUMHR010000079.1:2065050-2082107 GCA_032361145.1 Enteromius fasciolatus
ACGTTTGTAGTCAGCAGATGCTTTCCAGATCAAGAGATCTTTAACAGACATCTTGCAGACGTACGTGTGCTATCTGGTATTCATCTTAATAAAGATAAAGAGGAGGGTGTGTGTGTTATATGTTGTCTGCTGTGTTATATGTTGCACTCTGAGACGTTTCTGAGCACAAAGCAGAAGGGTTTCTTTGAGTATGTTTGTCTGTGATTAGCGGATATGTGCTGAACTCACAATGGCTCCCAGCATGATGGCTCTGTCCTGCTCAAAGACCCTCTGCTGCTGCTTCTGATACCCCGATAGCCCGAACTTATGAACCTCAAACCGAGCCTGTGAACGACACGCACATCATGCAAGTTAATGTGACATTCTTTTAAGGCAAAAAAGTGATTTAAGTATAACAGGAAGTTACTGACTTGGAACTAATAACACTCATAAATACGCCGTCACTGAACCTCATAAATGACTGATATAGAAAACTCATGAGCACAAACTTTATTAAAACAGAATTCAAAAGTTTGACATTAGCATGTTGCTAAGCTAACTATATATTCTGAAAACCACAGCAAACTAATTTGAGGTCATGTTTTTTTGTTCATTTACTTTACTATACTTTCCAGCAGACACCTGAATAAGCTCATCAAAGTCTTCAAGACTACTACTAGAGCTCGAGATGGTCTTATTATACAAAAGTACGATAGAATGTGTATTTGATCAAATGTTTAATGGTGTATTTATAATCAATATTTCTTTTATTTTGCCCACCATCTTGGATTAATGCTTTCACCGACTCCCTCAAAATGCCAGAGTCTAGAAATGTTTCTAATATGAGGCAACTTACTGAATCAAAGGAGGCCTACTGTATTTAAGAGTTTATCTCCAACTCTAATTAAACCGCTTCAAATATCAAACATATCCCAACAGGATGGAGAATGTGTCTATCATTCATTACTCAGTCCTAAATGAAATCTGTGAACTCTCGCTTTGCCAAAACGTGCAGACTGCCTCAGTAACTAGCACTGACACCCAGATTGCAAATCAAGATAAAAATCTGGTCATGCAGGGCACTGAAGCCTTGAGCAGCATAATTAAGTTGGTACAGCTATCCGCGATGCCTTCCAGTGAAATTGAAGTAGCTACAGATCTTTTCTTTTTATATTGTCACAAGCATTTAAGTGAAATTGATTATTTAAAAAGAGACACAGGATGGGGACACGGTTCCAATAGATGGTCAAATAGAGGTCTCCTAGATGTATGTGTCCCATCAGGCTTAAGCCTCGCTAAAACCTGGGGTCTAAATGACTGGAATATCTGTATTCGTGACCAGAGACAATTTTCGGAAATACATCTTAATGAAAAATGACACTGTCAAAACAAAACGCATGGATTTAGATATAAATAGAGAAAGTAGGGTGAATTTTCATTTTGTTCTGACTTGTAGACCGTTCATTAGGTTTTGAAGAAAGCAACAATCTCACCTTTTCTATTGTTAGTTTTTCATCTGAGCTGTTGTTCTTCTTTTCTTTGACATCAGGAACCTGAGGATAAACAAACATGGATAAAGGGTTCACTCATTCTTTCCTGCATATATTCCCATTTTCATTTAGTTTCCATTTAATCATTTACAAATGAAAACAACAGAAGCAAGACTAACGAGAAAGCAGCAGCATTCAAGTGCTTCGGCAAGTCTTCTTAAATCTAGCAGTTTTTCTTTATTTATGTATTTTATCAGGAATATAATAGAACAGCAGCTCCTGCTGGTAGATACTGTAACTACAACAAGTGGTCATTTAAAATTACTTTGTATTTCAATACAAAGGATTTTTATTCACATCAAGAAACCAAAATAATATTATTTTGTTGTTGTATATGGGCTGCATGTTCTTCTTACCTTCTTCCCTGGTTCAACAGGCTTTGATAATTTGTTCTTCTTCAAAGGATCAATAAATGTAACAACCTCCACGTTGGATCTTTTAGCCCCAGATTGCATGTTTTCACACACTGTTGAGTTTGTCATGAGCTGCTCTGTGTCTCTATTTTCCTCAGCATCGTTCACATCATCTTTATCGGAGTTCTTTCTTTTCCGAGATTTTCCCAATCTTTTGTTTTTTACATCACCTAAACATGAAAAAATACATCAAATACTAGAATTAATTATAATTATTACAATTATAGTAATGATAAATTCCACAAGACTGTTGTTAGCATATTTATTTTGTAGGCCTGTATTACGTGCAGTATGCAAAATGTATTAATTAATAGATTTAAAATTAATATTAAAATCAATTAACAAATGCAATCTTATTTATTTGTTGAACTACCACTTTCAACTTTTTTCAGCAAATGTTACAAAGTAGCATTATAGTTTTTTATGTTTAGTGTTGGCTACTACAGGACAGCAGTGTTTTGGAACCAGTATGTACCATTTAGTACGCTAGTATCTCATTATAAACAGAGCCCTGCGTTACACACAACACAGGGTAAATTTACTGTATCATACACTTTTAGTTGGCTTTTATGCACTACTTTGACAGTTTGTTAATTAAAAAAATGCTGTTATTCACCATATAATAATGCTAGCTAATAATCTGCCGTAAATGTGTTTTGTAATAGCAATTAGCCCTTAAAAACCAAATTCTCACCAAAATCGTACAACTTGTTTAAAACTTGATCGAGGAAAAGCTGATCGTCATCCATCTTTCCATCGTGTTTGTCTTTTGTTGCGCTCATTTTTTAATAAATAAAACACCTTTTAACAGCAATGTTCGTTTTCGTCTGTTTCACGTGTGTGCATCATATACCCGACATGTCCTTTCTCACTTTCCGTCAAAACGCTCGTAGTACCGGAAGTATGGCATAAACTGAAATGTTGACACTGGACAGGACAGGAGGAAGATGAAACTGCAAAGGCTGTAAAATACTCTCTTTCCTCTAGACGGCGCATGGAAGCCCAGAGCTACAACCCTCCATTGAACCACATTAAAATCTCACGGCGTTTTTGTCTTACTAGATGTACGGTAAAATGCATAAACTTTTTATTATATCACTTTTATAGCGTGCACATGACATAATAACAAAATAATCATGCAGAATATTTACATGAAGACATAAATGAACATAGCAATCTAATAATCAAGGACGTCAGTGATTGGCCCATACGTACAGCGCTGAGAAAAGTAGCACTTACCACGTGTTCACGTCATAAACAAAGGATTGGGAAAATCTCGGTCATGACGCCAGTTAATTAAACGTTAATTAAAAATATTAATATACGGAGATAAGTTACAGTCATAAAGAGCTATTAAATCCGTTTTGCTAGCTTGATTTAGTCCGTAACCATTCTTTCAATCCCACGAAGCCCGCCCCCAAAATACTGTCAACCAACCAGCAACCAGCAAACTCAAACTCACAAAATGATTGACAGGGAGGACGTGTATCTGATTGGCTGAATTTAGGAACGGGCTCTGGATTCTTCAGATCTATCAGAGAGTAGCCGAGAAAGGTATTTCAGGGGACTTTAGTAAAGTCTGTGATATAGGTAATAGTGAGGTTTAATGGACGGCATTAAAGAAATAGCTTGGATCACAAAATTATTTATAAATAACAGCATTACTTTGACCAAGCCGTACCTCCAAGCCCCGCCCACTCGGCATCTGCTGTTTCATACTTCTATTTCATTCCTTCCGCAAGTTGTGTTTCTATGACAGGAATGAGTACCAGACTGAACGGTCAACCTTGATCCAAACTTTCTCACCCATAACCCATCTGATCTATTACACTCATGCTATGATTAGATAGGCGCGGACTCGAAATGGCGTCTCGAGCACTGTACTCGGTGAGTGTTACAATTGTTTAATGCTTTCTGTGAAAGTACCACATGCTTGCAACACTTGCAGTTTAGATCTCTCACAGAGCTTCCTCTAATAATTTCTTCAAGGAAACATCATTTCATGTCCAGTGCACACAAACGTTTCATAAATAATATGATCTTTTACATGAGTTTTACATGTAATTTGTTTTAAAAATGATTTTATAGCCATATGCCAAGATAGAACCATAATGTACTGCTTTCTATAAACTCTGGCAGAATTTATATAAATTATAGCAGTAATAATTAAATGTATGTCTGTGTTTAAGCTATTAGCTGTTTAGTTTATTTTTTTTTGCATTGTTTACAAATTACTGGACACACCCTTATTTTTAAGTATTATTGTTTTAAACATTTTAGAATAAAATTAAAGGCAAAACTATAAACCCACCCACACAAATAAATTTATATACAATTATTCAGTGATCACAAATAAAAGTTATCTTATTTAGCATTAGTTATAAAAGTTAGCCTTTCATAAACTAATATACAGTGCCCTCCACTAATATTGGCACCCTTTGTAAATCTGAGCAAAGGTGGCTGCGAAAATAAATCTGCATTGTTTATCCTTTTGATATTTCGTTAAAAAATGTTACTAAATTTAACCTATCATTGAATTAAAACAACTGAAATGGGGAGAAAATCTCATTGTAAAATAAATGTTTTTCTCCAGTACTTGTTGACCACAATTATTGGCACCCCTAGAATTAAAATATCTCTGAAGTATATTCCTATTCATATTCACAATTTTGAGCACTCCAGAGCGAACATGAAAATATGTTTCCCTGGCTTTCTAAGGGTTTCCAAAGCCCAAAATTCCTTAATCATCAAAACAATAAGAAAAAACAAAGAATATATTTCTTATAAGCTGCAAAAGATAATTGAGCTTCACAAATTAGTGAAGTGGCTTTAAGAAAAGAGATAGAGCAGTGAAATCCATCCATCATCTGGGAAATAATGAAGAATTTCCAATCAACATAAAATGTTGATATAGACATGTGTGTATGTCATCCTAATACACGGCGAGGAGTAGAGTTTGAGTGACTAAAGACCCTTCAAGGACCACAGCTGGAGAATTGCAGAAAATAGTCGAGTCTCTGCGTCAGAAAACCTTTTTTGAAAAAACAGCCCCTACACCAGCACATGTTGTTTGGGAGGGTTTAAGGAAAATTATCCTCGCTCATCCAAAAACAATCTCCAGTATGTTCAGTTGTCAGACAGGACAGGAACTACAAATAGGACTGGCTTCTATGATCAGATGAAACTAAAAAATGAGCTTTTAAGCAGCAATCACTCAAGATGGGTTTGGTGAACACAGGGATTAAATGAAATATACTGCTGTGTTGATGTTGTGGGTCTATATTTCAGCTGGAAGTCCTGGACATCTTGTTTAGACACATGGCATCATGAATTCTATCAAATACCAACAGATAACAAATCAATAATTCCCTGACTCTGTTAGAAATCTGTTGAGTTTACCAAGGGTGCCAATATTAGTGGAGACTGTATGTGTGTGTATATATATATATATATATAAAGAGAGAGAAAGAGAACAAATATAATTTTGTAGAAATTGTTATTCATATGTACATATGTTATTTTTGTTAATTTGATCAAACAGATTCAGTAAATTCAGTAGGTCTGACATTTGTAAATGTAATATTTAGTGCATGTGTGCCAATACATATCATAAGTATCAGTCCTTGCCATTTTTATTCTTCATTTTTGAAATTAACTGTAATTGTAATGTATTACAGTTTTAAAAAGCAGAAGCAGAAATGTGATCATGTAAACTGTCATGTTTTTCTGTCTTCATACAGCCTAGGCATCCAGTGCTGAAGAAGCGGGATGATTTTGAAGATGTTTTGGAAGAAAGAAGACGCTCCAGTGATCTGAGATACGCACTGAGATGTTACACTCCCACACTCTATAAGGGACTCGTGCCCTGCAAGGCCAGCATGCTAAAAAGCATCGTTTTGCAGTCAGACCACCTGCAGTATGTCATTAAACAGGTACAGAAGCAACACCATGCTCCTCAATGACACAGTTTTATGCAATAACCCCAAGGTATTTTGGTGGAATTGTACTTTCAGATAAAATACTTGTTTAATTATTATTGCTTCAATATTATAGTTATATTTTCTGTATAGTTCAGTTGTGCTGTACATTCAGGTGTCTGTAACTAGGAATACAGATCAAACCCTGGGTGCACGCTGAGTTGTGTGTGTGTGTGTGTGTGTGTAGGTTTCATCAGAATCAGGAGACAGCACCGAGTGTGTTGCGGAGGAAGCGTCTCTGATTCTGGATGAGATGGCTCACCGATTGCAGCTCAGCACAATACGATTCTTTGCCTTTATGCTCAGCAAAGCCTTCAAGAGACTCTTCCGCAGCGTGCGTGTCAATGAAGAGGGCATCCAGAGAGTGAGTGGCTTTTTACTGTCCTCAAAATACACGTGTGAAATACAGCTGGCATCTACACTGTGAGCCGATTACCAGGGTCATCTAATGTTACTAAAACGTGTCCTAATTACAGGGATTGAGATCCCTTGGATCATTATCTTTATTGTCACTTTTGATCAATTTAATGCATGTTAATGTTTTTTAAAAAAAATAGTGCTTACCACACACTTTTATCACAAAATAATTAAGCAGCAAGCAAAAATGCTTTCAGCATTGATTATAAAAGAAATGTTTCTTGAGCAGCAAAACAGCATATTAGAATGATTTCTGAAGGAGTAATGGTGCTGATCATTTAGCTTACAGCTGTGCTGGGAATATAGGAGTAAAATACATTATTAATATATACATTTAATAAGATTTTACAATAGTACTGTTTTTAAGTATTTGTGACCCTGTACCAAAACCAGTCACAAGGGTACATTTCTTCAAATTTAGATTTATATACATCACCTGATAGCTGAATCAATAAGCTTTCCGTTGAGGTATGATTTGTTAGGATAGGACCGTTTTTGGCTGGGAAGCAATTATTTTAATATTAGAAATCAGAGAGTGCAAAAAAGTCAAAATATTGAGAAAATCGCCTTTAAAGATGTCCAAGAGAAGTTCTTAGCAATGCATGTTACTAATCAAATGTCAACTTTGATTTACTTATAGGTGGAAATTTATAAAAATTCTTAATTGGGACCCATACAACAGTTGCATCCCAAATGACACACTATGTACGTTTGCATTATGTACTCAACCATGTGGTGTATTAATTACATTAGGTGAATATTTGGTCATTCATAATATAATAGCTCCTCCCTCTTCACAGTTGAGTGCATGAAGTGTTCAACTTTCAACACTTCATTTTTCTTTTTAAGTTTACTTTTTCTTTTTGGAATTTTAATGCAAAAGTTAATTTTATATATAATTAAGATTAATTTAATATATAATTAAGAATTTGTTCATTTAAATACTTTCAAGTAATTCTGGTTGAGAACTGCTTTTAGAAATTGTCCTGTCGTTTGGTTTAATAATGCTGGCATCTAAATAGAGTTTAATGTCATGCAGGTTTTTATTGAAGCTGCTTGCTTTTTTCAGCTCCAGCAGTCTGTACAGGAACACCCGGTGGTTCTCTTGCCCAGCCACCGTAGTTACATGGACTTCCTGATGATGTCCTACTTACTCTACATGTACGACCTCCCCCTGCCTGTGATCGCGGCTGGAATGGGTGAGTGTAGAGGTCGCACTGATGCACTGTACCAGTCTAAAACCTGTATTGCGCTTATCTATTATACAAACACAGGTAGACACACTTTCCAACCGTATAATTAATTCTCCTTAATATGCTTGAGTGGACTTTGTTACTGATTTTATTGCCTTTTTTTGGCCTTATATGCAGTATCTGGTTGGTTTGATGTTCAAAAAGTGCCAGCTAGAACATTTAAACAATTGATAATCTTTCTGTATTATATTCAAAATCTTGATACAAGTACACTTTTTTAGTTTTAAACTTCATATAAATAAACCATGATAGTGTCGTGTTTTTATTCTAGAATATATACTTTTGTAAAATAATGGTCATTTTGAAGCGCCCTTGTATAGGTTAGATGAGATATCGCATCAAATACAGTACAAAATGGATTTTATATAGATAGTATGCATATTAAATAAAAAAAGCTTTTGTAAAAATGTGAAATATGGCTGCAATCATGTTTCATCATCATTCAGTGTAACATTTATATAAAAATGAAACGGCATATTTATTTTGACCTATACTTGTTAAACTTGTTAAACAAAAGAAAAAGCGATCATACTAAATTGTATTATATTAAATTATATTAAATTCATAATTTTCTTGGTGACAAATGCGACTGTTTGAAGTGTTAACTAGTTAAAATTATTCCGAGTTTAGTTAAAATCACTTTTTTCTTTCTTTAGTAATATATTTATTGCTAATATCTTTAAGATATCAAGTTTATGAACCTGCTGATTTCATATTATATTCATTAGTTATACTGTACTATTTACTAATGGCAAGTTATTTCTGCAGATTTTATGAGCATGAAGTTTGTTGGTGAGATGCTGCGTATGTCAGGAGCTTTTTTCATCCGTCGGTCGTTTGGAGGTGATAAACTTTACTGGGCTGTGTTCTCAGAGTATGTAAAGACCATGCTGAGGGTAAGACGCTTCATCCGAACAACAACTGAGCAAATCAGTCAATTAGACTGTCCTGTGTGTGCAAGATAAAATACAGGCTTCATATTCTATTTAAAGCTTTTCAAACCACTCTTAAAGCGTTAGTTTCGATCAAAAATAAAATGACCTGTTGTATGTTGTTTATTCAGAATGGATATGCCCCAATTGAGTTCTTCTTGGAAGGGACTAGAAGTAGGACGTGCAAATCTCTAACACCAAAGACAGGTACGTGTACATCGGCTATACGTTTGTAACACTTTTTATGCAATTTCAAAAAGAGACTTTTTGACCGTTCCTCTGTGCTGCTGTGACTTTTTGGTGTTTAATTTTGATGAAAGCTCTTTGCTGACTTGCGCGCGTTTTGTGCAGCGTCGAGGCTTTTCCCCACTTTTCGCCCTTTTTTATTGCTGCACAAATAAATTCAAGATGACAGGAAACATTTTTTTGGTCCGCATTGCTTGCACACAGGAAGTGAGATGCCAGCTAAATGAAATTTCACAGGATTTTCACAATTGAATCTTAGTCCCAGTATGATATAGAGCCCCTGACTAATTCATGGCACAGAGGTTTAAAACGACAGCTTGAAACCTGGAAAGCCTGACGGTGGCAGCTCATCAATCAAACCCACCAAAAGCAAATTTAGATGAATGAGAGAAACAAAATGGTCCGCCTCTTTGAACACCGTTCATTTTGTGTCCGCTTCATCTCCCGCTCTCTTTCTTTAAATCTCTCTCCCTCAGGGTTGTTGAATATTGTGATGGAGCCGTTTTTTAAAGGTGAGCTATTTGATGTGAACCTGGTTCCTGTCAGCATCAGCTACGAGAGGATTCTGGAAGAGTCTCTGTACGCCCGAGAGCTGCTCGGTGTCCCAAAGCCCAAAGAATCAACCTCAGTATGCATTGCCTTCTAATATGCATATCTTCTAATTTTAGCAGATATATAACAACTAAACTTTTATCTTAAACTGTGTCCTGTTTTACTAAAAAAGTTATTTTGGGCAGTAAAACAAGCAACAAACAATCGACAACAATACATACATGATTGTTTCAAGTTTGATCAGTAAGAAGACACCTCTTTTTCTCACCAAGGCTGCATTTATTGTCATATTCAGTAAAATTAGGTAAAATAGTATTATTAAAATTTTAAATAATATTTTATATGTTAGTATATTTTTAAATGTACTTAATTCCTCTGATGCAAAGCTGAATTTTCAGCATTATTACTCTTATTAGTCTTCAAGTGTCACATGATCCTTCAGAAAACAATATTTTATGGATTCTTTAGTGAATTTTTATTAATTAATTAATTTAATTAATTTAATGCGTCCTTGTTGAATAATACAAAATACGTACTGACCCCAAATAGTTGACTTGTGTGAATAGGAATAAATAATTACAGTATTTTTTTTAATGTTATAAGTCCACGTAATGGACAGTGGATTATTATAAATAAATATTTGTTTAAGCTAAATTGTACAGGTATTAAAATTGTTCCTGTGAATTAAATTAATTTTGGTTTCAGCCATAACACCTCGGTTACACTTCATTTTCTTTGTACAGTGCAAATGCAGTAATATTAATTAAACTACATGGGGTCAGTTTCCCGAACAGGGTTTAAGACTAGTCCTAGATTAAAATAAATGTTAAGAGCTTTCTAAACTGGAAAAAACTTGCACTGTGATGTCTCTAAATACATTATTGTCATTGTCTGGTCTTAAAATGCTCACAGATAATGCATTTTTGTAAGACATGTCTCTAAAAATTCGTAAATGTCCTAAATTAGCAAAGGTCTAGTCCTGGCTTAATCTAATCCCTATCCGGGAAACCGGCCCCATGTGCCTATCATATGATTAGGGTTACTTGCATAATTAATTGTTAATATAATAGTAAGTACATGTAGCGTGTATTAAAGACACCTTAGTAGTGTTACAAAAACATTACTTAACGTTTGTAAAATTATGCATGGCTGGAACATCCAGGACAGACAAACCAATGTGAGTTAATTTGTTCTTTTTTTATTGACATCCATTTCTTAACTGTTTCTTTTCTCTCAGGGTCTGCTGAAGGCCCGGCGAGTCTTGAGTGAGGACTATGGGAGTATGCATGTGTATTTTGGCCACCCTGTATCTGTGCGCAGTCTGGCGGAGGGAAAAATAAACCGCTCTCAGTACAACCTGCTGCCCAGGTATGACAGCTGCAGTCAGCCAGGCTCAGAATATTTTGCTCTAAAAGCCACAAAGCATGCATTTTTTGTCACAACAAGCTTTTAAATTAACAATGCGTTCCTGTGGAATCCCTCAACTTTCAGCATGCTTGATTCACTTACACCACGGCATGCAAAGTTTTCTCAGATTAAAAATACTTAAAAATGAAAAGATAAGTTTATTTATTAAATTATTATAATGTTACGAAAGATTACTATTTAAATTATTTATTTTTTCCTGTAAAATTTCTATTCTTTAGATAACCCTAAAAACATTAAATTACGGTTTCCACAAAAATATTAAGCTGCATAAATTTTTTTAACAGTAAATATTAATTTTAATAATATTAACAGCAAATACAAATTTGATATTGAGGTGTGATGTAAACCATTGAATGTTAGAGACAGGTTTGGTGGTATGGGTAGGTTCAAGCGTTGGTTAAGGTGTAAGAGATGGCTCAATAGTGTAATTACAGAAATTATTTAAAAAATATAAGTACAATGTAAAAACATGTATGTACATAATAACATACATACATAATAAGTGCATTGTACCAAATAATTAATTTAAATATAAGCACCTAATATAAGGTGGGAACATTTGTTTTATTTATAGTCATTAAAAAAAATAAAATAAAAATTTAAATAATATAAAAATATTTGTAAAAAACTTAGGGGTGGGATGAGACACTTATCCCACGAGACAAAAAGAGACACTGGGTTCACGAGAACGAGACGAGACAAGGTTTTTAGATTTTTTATAATAAATCCTCAATGATAAAATATATTGGGAAAAATAATGTTTTATTCAACAACATTCCAAAAAAAAAATTTTTTTTGTAATAAACTGATTGACAACTTTTTTTCAAAGATTTTTATGAATTTCATGTAGTAATAAACAACATGTGAACACTGCAAAATATTTAGCCACAAACTAGTAATTAACAATAAATAACAAAAAAAATAGAATAAATAAAAACAAATATTCCTTTAAAAGAAGGGTAAGCGATTTTTCAATAAAGCTTTAGTAAACAAGTCGGGCAGACTACCTAAACAAACTTGCCTACTGCAAACGGCACGCCAGCTTAAAAGCCACAGTATACTTCGGCCATCTGCATTACGTCATTTTCGTCACCAGGAGGGCTCGCGGACAGGGTGCAAGCCATTTTTTGAGACCGCACAGTAGGGCTGCACGATACATCGTTTCAGCATCGTCATCGCCATGTACGCATGCGCTATAGTCACATCGCGGCAGTCAAGATGCAGGGCAAAATAAAAATGTGTGTGTCTGATTTACTTTCTATATTTCTAAACTTTCTATTCACGGATCTATATTTGTCTAATATAAAGTAATTAACTCATATTTAAGGGTTCTTTAAAAACTACAAGGCACATGTTGCTTTACCTACTTCATGCATGCAGTCTCTGCGTGTGCACGGCGAAATGAGCGCGGACATGGAAGATTTGGTCGCAAAAAGAAACGCAACTTCAGTCATAGGAAAGTATTTTGGATAGGGCTGCACGATCATCACCGCGCGATATGTCTTGCGCATCTTGTCAGTAAAGTTCAAAATCACGCTGATAATGAACCCGAATCTGCGCAGCTCGTCAGTGAATAACAGCTCTGCCTAGTGAATGAGATCTCGTCATACCCCTATTAACTATATAATTGTTTCTAATGTTTTATGTTTAATGTTTAATTTATTATTTTTATTAAATTTTTGTAAATTTGACGGATAACAAAATTTAAATTTAAAATAATTTACTTTTTCTAACAAAATTGTTGTATAGTTGTTTAAAAAAAGTGTATATATATACAACTGAATTGTGTAATTGAAATGAATAAAGCAACTGTTGCTTACATGGTGCTAAATCATAAATAAATAATATATTTTATATTATGTCCGTTTATAGTAGATGAATACAATTTCATTTATTGCTAAATTTGATTTAAGCTAAAGCAGACTGCAGTCTGTACAAATGTCACTGTAAGCTATACAAATTGTTGTGACTTGAGTCTTGTTTTATCAGGTACATTCCTCAGAAACCCAGCGTGGACACTAATGAGTTTCTAAACGATGCTGCGTTTCGTCTGGTGCGCATCCAGGAGGAGAACATGGTTCTGAAGCCCTGGGTTCTCATTGCCACGCTGCTGCTGCAGAACCCTGACGGCCTGGACCTCTCCTCCCTCACAGAACAGACAGACTGGCTCAGACACGTGGCACTGGCGTTTGGGGCGTTCCTGGACTGGCCGGGTAAGACCTCAGACTGACCACTCGAATCACCAGTACAATCTGTTAAAACATCTGTTTAAATCAGCTTTCAATCAGTCTACCAGCGAACAAGTCCTGGTTTGCAAGGCACAGGCTGCTGCAACAAGTGTTTATAAGAAAGCTAATCACTAGATTTTCTAAGTTTGAGAAATTCGTGTCTTATGAATTTCATGTTTATCCTGCAATTTTTCTTGGAATTAAAAGGATTTAAGTTGTAAATTAATAAGAATTAATTTCATATCATTGATTTAATTGTGTGATAACTAACATTAATTGATGTACTATGTAGCATACTTCAAAAGTTTTTAATATTTTAATAAGTCACTAATGCTCACCATGGCAGCATTTATTTTACATAAAAATACAGTAAAAATGGTAAAATTGTGAAATATTGATGCAATGTAAAAGAAAAGTTTTCTGCTTGAATATATTTTTATTTATTTATATTTTATATATTTGAATATATATATTGTTATGATCAAAACTGAATTTTCAGCATCATTACTTAGTTTTCAGAGTCACATGATCCTTCAGAAATCATTCTAATTTACTGATTCAACGCTTAAGAAACATTTCTTTTTTATTATAGATGTTGAAAACATTTTTTTGGCTTAATATTATGAAAACCAGGATGCTGTTTTTTCAGGAATCTTTGATTAAAACAAAACAAAACAAAAATAACAGCATTTATTGAAATGTTATGCATGTTGTTATTTCATGCTAAATAAAAGTAATTTCTGGAAAAAAATACAAAATCTAATAAAATCTTGCTGACCGCAAACTTTAAAATGATTTTCCACATTTTCCAATCATGGTTGATGCAAATTTATTAATAAACTAATACCATTATATTCAATTATTATTATTATGAATTTTTATTCATTAATGTATTTTTACTATTAGAGTTGAATAATTAAACATTAGTAATTGTATCATTAATAAAAAAAAAAAAAATTAACAGTCAAAAATCAACAGTATAATCAGCTGTATAAAATCAAAATATTTAATCAAAAGTCTATATAAAAATCATATAAAATATAATAACATACAGGTCATGTATTTGCATCTGTGAGTGAAGATCTCTAAATTTGAAAGCTTAGCAGCGAGATTCAGATGAAATTGTATCCTATTATCATATATCATGTTCTTCAAATTTTCTCAGCATGGCAAAAATGATTATGCATATCTCCAGGATATGAGAAATCTGCTTAGATAAAGGAAAGACGCTCAATGAATAATTCATTGTAGAGAAATCCAATAGCTCAATCTAAGCTTACTTGACCTTAATTGAACAATCCCTAATAATATGATCTGTGTGTGTGTGTGTGTGTGTAGATCACGAGGCCTGCAGTGAAGTGGTCAGCTGTAGTTTAGCTCTGCACAGACATCTGTTGAGTGTGTCTGCAGGCCACGTCCAGCTGAGCGACACGGATGCACCCCAGGTCGAGACCACGGCAGAGGAAGCCGTGTTTCACCGAGCCGTCGTTGTGCTCTCCTGCGCCTCCTACAGGAACCAAATCCTACATGTGTTTCTGAGACCTGCTCTCTTAGCCGTGGCCATGCAAAGTGCAAACTCCAATAGAAAAGGTGTGAGAGAAATATGTTTTATAACGTTACCCTGGATCACAATACCAGCCATACGGGTCAATTTTTTTAAAAATTGACGTTTATACATAATTTGATAGCAGAATAAATAAGCTTTTCTATGAATGTGTGGTTTGTTAGGATATGAAGTAATTTGGCCAAGATACAACTATTTGGAAATCTGAGGGTGGAAAAAAAAAATCGAAATAATGAGAAAATCGCCTATAAAGCTATTTACATTATGTCGCTAGCAATGCATATTACTAATAAAACAATTATGTTTTGATATATTTACATTAATTCATTTAATTTATAATTAATTTACATTAATTATATTAATGTGCAAAATATTTTCATGGACCATGATCTTTACTTATATATATCCTAATGACTTTTGGTATAAAAGAAAAATCGATCATTTTGACCCATACAATGTATTTTTGGCCATTGCTACCAATATACCCCAGCGACTTCAGACTGGTTTTGTGGTCCAGAGTCACATTTGTTTTAATCTGGATTAGTATATTTGACCAATCACAAAGAAACTTGTGTTTTTTTACAGATGACCTCTACAACTGTTTCAACTTCCTGAGGAACATGTTTTCCAATGAATTTATTCTTTGCCCTGGGGACTCTGTTCAGGTTAGACCGCATTCACCAAAATTTGTTGCTGACAATTTGAGAATCATTTTAAAACTAGACTTGCACAAAAAAAAAACTTCACCTCTAATCTGTACTGTTACTGTGTGTATATTTGTGTGTTTTTCTGTAGGACTTTGAAGAAGCGTGTTATTTGCTCATGAAGCGTGGCGTGTTGCAGGTATTGGAGCATGAGATTGTGATGTCAGAGAGCGGTCACAGCACCCTCGCTTTCCTGTGTTCGGTTCTGGACCCCTTCCTGCAGGGATACCAGGTGACACCTTAAACACAATGTGCAAATGTACACAACTCTTTTGGGGTCAGTCATGATGTAGTTATGCTTTATTTTGATAGTCCAATTTAGACATTCGACTATCTATACGTAACTCTGTATCTCCATGTCTACATGGCTACTAACTCTCAGAGTTGACTTTAAGGGTAGGTTTAGGTTTAGTAGAATAAGTTTCTGATAGTCAGTATGTAGTATGTTGTGGAGCCATCAAAATAAAGTGTTCGAAGATATTAAGTAGGCAGTCTACTAATACTCTAATGACTGATAGTTGCCATGTAGTTGCAACTGTATAAACCTGTTTAATTCTTAAGTTGTTTTCAAATAAATAGGGTCATATTAAGTTGGTGTGTGTCTTTGTGCAGGTGGTGTGCCGTTATCTGTGTGAGGAGACTAACGAGAACCTGACAGAGAAGGGGTTTATTCCTGCTGTGAGGAGTTTTGCACTGAACCTCATATTAGCAGGTAACACAGGATAACAGTGTTTAGTGTGTGGAAGTTTAATCCCTTTTCACACCAGATCCTGTTTACACCTGGTATTGATATCAGTCTCAAAGGATCCAATTATGCATGTGTCCGTTTGCGATTAGATCGGCTAGAGGTGTTGCAGTTGTCTCGGACCACAAAATGCTGATTTTACTTTGGTTTGAAATTTCAATCTCTGTTATATGTGCATCAGGTCGTCTGAAGTGTTATGAAGCTTTATCCTCAGACCTGCAGAAGAACGCTCTAGCAGCCCTTCTGAGGCTCAATGCTGTGAGGAAGGTCAAAGTGTAAGTCTCTGTTTAATTAGACTTCCTATAGGCTTTTGAAGTGTTGTTGTTGTTTAACTGACTTGAACTCTCTTTCACAGAGGAGATCAGGTGACGCTGAAGGTAAACAAGATAGCAGTGAACTCTTTGGAGGATACACTGGGTAAGAGTAACATCATATTAAAATAGTTGTATTAAGCATGGCGATGCTGAAATTAACAATCTGCAGTATATAATATGTGTGCAATCTAAGTTGATATTACCATCTTTTGTGGGATTATGCTATTGGTCTTTAAAGTATTACATACATTTTTACACAAAATTAAAAATGAGTTATTTAGCATTCAGGTTGTGTTTCTGTGAATAAAAATTGCATGTGATGAGGTCATTTTACTATAAATGTAGCATATTAATGTTTGAAATATTTATTATGGCCTTCTGTGTCACCAATGTTGTTACTGTTAGGTAAAAAAAAAACACGTGTGTGTGTGTGTGTGTCTTGGTAATTTAAATAAAGCTGAAATTAAATAAAATATAAATATTGGATGAAAATCTTAAAAATTGTTGAAGTATTGCAATTACTAAAAGGAAATACTATTATAGAGAAAAACTAATTAATAAAAATCAGACCCCCTTAAATGTTTTACTCTGTTATATTGCAGCCATTTGCTAAAATCATTTAAGTCCATTTTTTCCCTCATTAATATACACACAGGACCCAATATTGACAGAAAAGCATAGAATTGTTGACATTTTTGCAGATTTATTAAAAAAGAAAAACTGAAATATCACATGGTCCTAAGTATTCAGACCCT
>JAUMHR010000079.1:2109761-2120710 GCA_032361145.1 Enteromius fasciolatus
CTATTTGATAATGTTCAGTGCTTTGCTACAATCTGTATTGTTAAAAGCGCTATATAAATAAAAGTGACTTGACTGGACTACAGAGTCCCTGTGTGGGCCCTGAATACCCCTGGGGAGCCAAGTCAAGTCTCTGCAAGAGAATATCATACAGACAGGAGGTGGGTTCTTGCAACCTCATGCAGTGTATTGAGCTTCATGTGGGACTCCAAGCAGCACTTGGGGGGCCCAGTCATACTGTATATCTGCACCATTATATCATAGACATTTGGGGCCAGCTCTTTTTAGCCATAGAGTCCCTGTGTGGGCCCTGAATGCCCCTGGGGACACCAGTCATATCTCTGCAGGAGAACATCATAGAGCAGAGGTCAGTTCTTGCAACATTGTTGTGGTGTATTGGGCTTCATGTGGGACTCCCAGCAGCCATTGGGGCCCCCATAGTTCTGCATGGGAATATCTCACAAACAGGAGGTGGGCTCTTGCACCCTGGTGCAGTGCATTAAGGGACTTCCAGCAGCCCATGAGGGCACTAGTCATATCTCTGCACCATAATTTCATAAAGACATTAGAGACGTCTCTTTTTTGGGGGGGATTGTGTATAAATATCCCATTTGGGCTCATAAATGCCCCTGGTACCCCAGCTATAGCCCTGCATGGGAATCTCATAGAAATAAGATGGGGTTTCACTTTATTTTGATGGTCCCTTTAAAGTATTCTGTTGATTATAAGTAACATTGCACCTACATATCTCTCAATAGAGTGCTAGCAGAGTATTAGTTAGTCTTGCGTACTCTTTGAAGCATAATTCTTCACTTTTTAACACCCACAAGCAATTCTGGAGAATCTAACACAATACTGAATCGGTCAGCTGCAAGTTTGCCCGCAAACGCAGCTGATATCCCCTTCTCAGTTAGGTACTTTACTTGATCTTCCACAATAGATAGGAGGGGACACACAACTAGTAAAATTGGATCTGCTGGGAACCTTGCATATTTTGAGAATCCAACATTTAACTGATCTTAATAAATGCTTATTGTCATTCATGTAAACAGAGTTTTTTTTTTTTCGCAAACACATGTCTGTCTGTGCTTTGTTTCCCGGCAGACCAAAAAAAAAATGGGCATGGGCGTGACGTTTGAGGCTGAGACTAAGTATTAGTAGACTAGTAGGGTTGATATGTACTTGCAAATTACTTTACAAAAATTACTTATAGTCAGTAGAGCGTCTTTTGGAAGACCATCACAATAAAGAGTAAGCGGATATTAATTAGAGAGTGTGCTATTATTCTAATGAGAGTTAGTTGACATGTAGGTGCAGAGCTACTTATTGTCAACAGATTGTTCAAAAGGGACCATCAAAATAAGTGAGTGTTACCCAAGATGGCCCACATTCCTTGTGCCCTGGTGCAGTGTGCTGATGCCCCTCATAAGACAGTAGGCAGTACCTGGTGCCACAATCAAATCTCTAAAGTAAATTGACATATAAACAGGGGTTCTGGTTCTTTTGTTTCATGTGGCAGTGTTAATAACTCATCCTGGCAGTGAGTTTTAAACCAGAAAGTTTCAGTCACATTTTGTTCAGAAAATGTACTTATTCTAGTGATTATTATCATTATTATATGGCACAGAGGGTTCAAAAGCCCTGGAGCATTATACATTTTATGACACAGCATTTTATAACACTATGTTATTAGGTTTCCACATATATACACCGGTGGGCAAATACTACAGTGATACAAAGAATGAGACCCTGGGGAAGAAAAGAGAGAGAGGAATAGGCTTTATGATGCTCGCTATTGAAAAGAGAACAAACTGATCCTGCCAACAAACATCCTTTGATGGAGCTGAACTCAATTGAATTGAGTCAAATCTAATTCCACAGAACTGAAAGCAGAGAGATATGGATGGAGGGTGAAAGGAAGAGAGGACCGGGGAAGCGGATTAGAGTCTCCAGAGATGCTGCGGCCGTCTGAACAGGTGTTTGTCGAGGGAGAGTGAGAGAGACGCCGGAGTAAACTGAACTGCAGCGGCGGGTTCTCTGGAGGTGTGTAAGTATGCTGCACTGTTTGATGTATGGAGAACTGAACTGATTTTGATGTGCAGCCCTGTGTGGATTGAGCAGGGGAGATATGTCACACACATGCACATCCAGAGATGGGCTGTCTGATGTGTGTAGTTATTGACTTTTCACTTTTCTGACAGCTGCCTGTTTTCCATTCAGGGACAGGCCACACACACATACACACACACTTCATCCCCTCTATCCCTGATAGTGCCTGTCAGTCAGAAGTCATTCAGCAAGAGGAAGTTTCTGGGATGCCACTGCCAGGAAATACAAGTGTCTGCTAAAGAGAGGAAATGGAAGTTGCTTTAAAAACGGAGGTATGGGGGTTAGTGTCATAGCCATAACTCACATTTTGGCTGAGTCGAACTTTATAATATGTTAGTATACATAACTTAAAGGGTTACTCCAGCCTAAAATGTTGTTCCAAACTCATAATAGCTTTGTTAATCATCGGAATAAAATGTAAGAAATTTTGAATGAAAACCAGGAGGCTTGTGACTGTCCCATTGACTGCCAAGTAAATAACACTGTCAAGGTTCATAAAAGTATGAAAGACATAATCAAAACAGTCATCAGTGGTTCAATCTGTAACTTTATGAAGTGACAAGAATATTTTTTGTACACAAAGACAATAAAAATAACTAGTGGCTGACACAGAACAGCATACGCAGTTTGCATCCAGCAATAATTACTTTTATTTTCTTTGTGTATAAACAGTATTCTTGTCGCTTCATAAAATTCAGATTGAACCACTGATGACAGATGGACTTTTTTTGATGACGTCTTTCAAACTTTTCTGGACCTTGACAGTGTTCATTATGTGGCAATCAATGGGACAGTCTGTCACGGTTGCTGTGTTGAGTCAGACAGACGAAGGCAGGATATGACAGAACAGGTAATTCGTTATGCAATTTTAATCAATATAACTCACAGGACATTTTGTTCCCCCACTCTGGAGGGCGCTCTTGCAACACAACACACTCTGGGGGGCGCTCTTGCAGCGCAACACACTCTGGATACAGCCCAACAGGCGCAGCAGGCTCGGGCCAAGGCGGCAGATCCTCCTCCATCACGGGTTCTGGTGGGTCGGGCCACGACAGTAGGCCCTCCTCCATTAGTGGCTCAGGTGGGTCAGGCCACGGCAGCAAGTCCTCCTCCATCGTTGGCTCTGGCTCCAGCTGTGTGACAGGCAGTGGCGCTGGCTTCAATCTAGGGGCAGAAACTGGCTTTACTGGCCGCAATCTAGGGGCAGGAACTGGCGTTGCTGGCTTCAAACTAGGGGCTGGATCAGGATTATCAAACGGCTCTCCTGGCCGTAAACTAAGGACTGGATCAGGATCAAAAAACAGCTCTCCCGGCCATTAACTAAGAACTGGATCAGGATCAAAAAACCTCTCTCCTGGCCGTAAACTAAGGACTGGATCAGGATCAAAAAACGGCTCTCCCGGCCGTAAACTAAGGGCTGGATCGGGATCCTTAGCGTGCTTAGGCAGCACAACAAGTTCAGGCAGGCGCTCGGGAAGCGCGAGTTCAGGTTCATTGATGCGTCTTCTTAGCCGCAATCTAGGGGCTGAAGACGGCGACAGGATCGGCTCTCCAGGCCGACAAACAGGAATTGGGTTCGGGAGCGGTCTAAACTAAACTAAAACTAAACAGTGACAGAGTGTAAACAGAAACACAGCGTTACACAGTCAAAGGTGTCTTGGGTTTCATCCAAAATATATTTAATTGTGTTCCAAGATGATCAAAGCTTTTACAGGTTTGGAACAAACCTGGGGGTAAGTGATTAATGACAAAATTTTAATTTTGGAGTAACCCTTTAATTAGTGTCACACAAGCAAGTATGCTGAAATTTACAACAGCAGCATAATTGCAAGTGTGATATTTCTTTTTATTATACAGCTTCGTGGAATACTCAATTCTGATTGGTCAGTCGCCACATTCCAAGGTTTGTTATTCCCAGATATCAACCAGTAAAACTAATAACACAGGCTCATCTGGGTACTACGAAATCATCTTGACCGTTAGTATTTATATCACTCTGCTGTCGCTGACAGTTTGGTGCCATCCTGTGGCTTAAAAATGTGTAACCACGAGTTAAAATGGAGGACTTTAAAATTAATTTCAACATGTATGGAAAAAACAAAAGCAGTTGATTTCAGCAGTTGATAGAAGATGACTCGACTGACTCCCCGGTTAATTTCTTTTTATTATTGTATAATATCATTTATTTATTTATTGTTTTATTATTTACTTTGGGGGCAAGAAGCAACAACTTGCTGGCTGTACATTATCCCTTACACATTCAACAATGCAGTAAACAGATGACAGTAACCCAGATTGTAGACAAAATACTAGCAGTTATTTTGGCTATTTTTGATTAATCAGTAAAATAAAAATTCCAAAAAAAATCGCCCCAAACAAAATCAAGTCAGAATCAGCATTTTGAAGGAGCTGGTTAAGGGAATGATTCAGTGACTCACTCATAAAGACAAAGTCATTTGTTCTTACCTTCTGGCATAACAGCCTGCAGAGCCACTAAAAAATCCTGACAGCCCATCTGGATCTCAGCTTGGTCAGTCAAATTAACTATTACAAATATGTTACATGTATTTTAAAATATTTTTTAACTCTTTAACACAGCAATTGTATTTTAATTTATTTATTTATTCATTTCAATTGTACACTTTAGATATTCTACTAACAGTAAGTAACTTTGCAACTACTTGTCAACTATTAGTATTAGACTGTGTGCTTAATATCTTCTAACACTTTATTTTGATGGGTCCACAACACACAACATACTGAATATCAGAAACTTCGCAAGTTAATGTCAACTTATTCCACTAACCCTAAACATAGTTACCTAGTAACCTGAGACTTAGTAGACATGCAGTTGCAAATTAATGAGAATTACTTGAGATAGTAACTTATAGTTAGTAGAATATCTAAAATGAATTATCAAGTGTAACCCATTTTTCTTAAAGTTAAAATGTTGCATATGTTGATATTATTAATGGACATGATGTTCTGACAATAAATAGCTGCATTTTTATTAACTAATAAATTAAGATGAATAATGCAACAAATGTTTTCTTTCTTTTTTTTTTTTTGTATTTTAGCTAATGCATTAACTATCATTAATTAATGAGACCTTTGTTTGGGAGAATGTTGCTACATTAAAAGATGCTTGTTCAACGATCGTTGCTTCTGCAACAGAAGTTATATCAGCAGGCATCTTGTTTATTCCAAACTTCTAAAAACAATAAAAGTTTGAAGTTCTGACAGATATGTAACACCAAACAGGCTACACATCTCTAAACCCAAATCATTATAGTTCTCACAAAAATAGAGATCTACAGACTATGCATAATAGAAATGTTGCCCGCAGCAGGTGGTTTGAGGACAGACAGTAATTGTTTTGAAATGTACTGTTGAAGGTGGTGGATTTCTTAGAGAAGTATAGTGTTTTGTTCCAGACTGTAAAGGGAATGAATTAAGAGATGCAGCTTCTCTGCGGCGGTTTTATTACGCGACCATACTACATTCTTCTGTGCTGATTTTCAGTGTAAACATTCTACATGGATGTGTTTGTCCATTCGTCTTGAGTCTCACGCAAATGGTGTTTGAGTTAAAAGAAGTTGAAGTTGTTAATTTTCAAATAATTGTACTTTAAAATGTGTTCAAGTGTGAATGCCCCCTAAGATTTGGACAAGCAGGGTGCGTGTTGGACCAGTTATGTTTAGCCTTGTGAAATCTACACCGTGTTCAACAGTGAGAGAAGCATCATTTCTGCAGTCTCTGTGGTTGTGGAGTGAAGACATCATCCTGATGAGAGCCGACAGCAAAAGGTGAACAAGAAGAGAACACAGACTAACGAGAGAATGAGAGAAAGAAAGAGAGAGCGAGAGGCTGGAAAGGAGGTACCGTAAAAGGGCAGATCTCCACCTATCACCATTCTTTTTTTTTTTGTTCTGTCTGTTTGTCATAAAGATGAAAGGGTTTAAACTTCAGACAGATATCAAAGCCTGTCAATACATACACACATATCGCTGCAACTCTAATAAAGACATCACCTGTGAGACAAAAACTTCAAGAGAGAGTGTGTGAGTTACATCAGCCCTGCTAACATATGCTAATATGCTGATATACAGATGGTGTGGGATGACGTGAAGAGGTCAGATCCAGTATCACGTCCACATGAATTCAGAAGATATGAGCTGTGACTGGATGAAGTTCAAACTTGTTGTAAGCAAGAACTTGTTTTGACAGTGTAGCCTTAAAATGTATAGAAATAATATAAGAACATGTCAAAAATGTGGATTCTCTAACAAAAATGTTTCCACAAAAATATAATTTTTCTCTACAGCTATTGTGGATTCATATTAAATTCGTTTAAAAAATCATATTTCACCTTTCAGAGTCTACTGTACATGTGATTTATCAGTATATAGACTGTGGAAGTATCAACACAGATTAAGTAATGTAGTTTCTTTCATATACTTGTGTAAATTGTAAAAATGATGGTGCTTGCATATTCTACCTACCTACTGTATGATATTGATACTAGCAAATTGTTACTGCTGTATTCTAGACTTCAGGTAAATTATTGTTTGCAAGCATTCATTTAGGAATAAGTGAAACAGCACACTAAATTTTAATTATAATAATTACACAATTTGATAGCAAAATGGATTTGGCTGTGGATGCAGTCTTTTGGTAGCCTGGGCCCGCCCATACTTCCTTTGACGCTACATTCTGTTTTCGGGAGCAAAGTTAGTCTGGCCAAGCTGCCGTTTTAGAGCATTTCAGATTCCCAAAAAAGTGGGAAGCAATGAGAAACGAGCTCCTGCCCCCTCGGCACGGCTGAGGCGGTTGTAACGCGATGACGTTGCAGTTCTGCATCTTTTAAACATGGCGTGTACCGAGAAGCAACAATCATTCGACTCTGCTGTTGCAGCTGTTTGGAGAAATTTTCATGACAGAAGTAATTCAAGTAAGTAAAGACATTTTCCTACTGCTTTAATGAAGCTAGCTACAATTGCCTACGGTGTTGTACGGTGGCTAAGTTCTGTCGCTACGCATACTGTATATTCAGTGCTTTGCTACAATCTGTATTGTTAAAAGCGCTATATAAATAAAAGTGACTTGACTTGACTGTATGTAATTGGAATGAGTGGTCTGATTAGTTGTAGATTCGTCCAGTAGTATACAGAGGCATCTGATGGACACAGGTTAAGCCCGCCTCCCAGAAGGCGGGTAGTAAGGTAGTTTTGCCAGACTATAGCTCCTATGAGCTTTATAGTCGCGGAAGCCAGGCTAGTCTTTTCAATTCACACAAACATAAAAATTATCCCTTTAAATGCTTGACCTAAGAAAAATAGGAGAAGTGTGGAAAGTGTGGAAGGAGCATCTTAAGGGACATGGTGAAAATAACATTTGGGGTGGGTGGAAAAAATTGAGGGTGGAAGGAAAAATTTTTTTTCAAATCTTTTGCGTTCCCCTGAGAAACTTTGCATTATCTCGCAAACCTTTTGCGTTATCTCGTAAAACTTTGCGTTCTCTCACAAAAATATATTTGCGTTCTCTCTGAAAGATATTTGTGTTCTCTCACAAAAATATGCAAATATCTTTGGCAAATATCTTTGCCAGGTAATACAAAGTTTCTTAGGGGAACGCAAAAATATTTTTTTTCCCCTAACCCAGAATTTTCCCACCACCATGTCAGAGTTGAGTATGAATGCTTTTCACTAAATCTGAAGCACATCAAACAAATTGTGTTTACTGTAGGGACTACAAACCAAAAATTTAGAAGTTTCTTTTAAAGTGCAACACATTGAAAATAACCTGCAATTGTACAGCTTTACACTTGAATTCTTAGGTCTTGTGGTCTAAGAAAGAAGTGTGTGTATTGGGATAGGCCTATGGTTTTCTCCTCAAATAGTGCACTACATAACGGTATACAGTCTATGACTTGACTTACAAAATTTGATTTGCATGTATGACAAGACACAAACATAAAAACATGCACACAAAATGTGTGAAGTTATCCCCTATAACTTGTTATGTGGGTTGCAGGTGTGTCAATATATGTGTAAAAAGATTATGAATTTTAAAGACCACCTTTAGTTTTAACTTTAAGGGGTTTCAAACCTTAATTAACACCCCGTCCCCCATAATTCACACCATGCTCACACATTATTAAACAGCTAGCTTTTAAACCTGAACCGCAAAAAACAGATTGCTGATTTTCTTAAAATAATATTATTCATAATGGATGATCTATTGTAAAGGGAATGAACGGTGGATTAAAGGACAAACACACAATAAAATTATGCAAAGATGAATATTTAGGGTGCAAACCCACTTTGCATTCATAGATTTTATTTGTTTAAACTTCTTTAAAAAAAAAGAATTTCTTAAAAAAAAAAATTGAAATTAAAAGACATATTGCAGGCATAGGTGACTCGTTGAGCTGTTTTCATCCATTCACGTGCCTCTTTTGCCTCCTGTTCATACATGTGCAGCGGCTACGGCCCTCGCAGACAACAACACCAACGACGACAACAAATTCAAACACGCAAGGAGCCGGTCCTATTCTGAGCAAGTGCTTGCCACCAAACCTTCGGCCGCAGATAAAATCATTCAGTGTTGCATATTTTGTTATCATTTATTCTGTTGATGGAATATATTGTAGTTGTATCTGGTCTCCATTGAGTCTGGGTGAACTGAACACTGCAGGTCTGTTTGGGGGTATGTTCGGATGAGTTCAGCAGGAGGTATTCATCGCTCACAACCTCTCGATGTCTCTGTATTTCTTGCGCAGGATAGAGACCTGGTCTTTGAAGAGGACTGGATCCAGACGCAACTGAGAATGAAGAAGAGGCATGAAGCCAAACCAGCTTGTGAAAGAGTTCATGCAGGATTGACGCTGCGCAAAGTGGTCTGGGTCGGCCCAACGAGATGCCTTAGAGCCCTGAGAGAGAGAGAAGGAGAAAGAGGTCTGGGTATGGTTCACCAGGCAGATTATGAATGAAAGCAGGAGCATGTTACTGGAATTGGGCTGGAATTGGGCAGCACTTTAGAAGACACCGACAAACAGAGTGAACACAGAGTGTTCATTTCACGACTCAGAGAACAGACGACTGTTATAGCCTTACATTCATGAGAAACACTGGAAGGATGTCTGGCTGCTTGTTAAAGAAGCTTACAATGTGTTAATACAGACCTACACGCATCCAATCCCTTGGACATATTTTATGATGTGGCTAATTTTACATATTTTTTACTAAATGGTGTGTATTTTATGAGCTGGCAATTTATATGATTTTTTACGGATGACCAACACCTAACCCTGCCCTAAACCTACTCGTCACTGGGGTTTAGGCAAATCGTACTAAATAAAGGTCATACAAATTTGTGTGAATTAGTTACCTCATTAAATTACATAGAATTGGTCTTGGAATAACGATGGAGAATTGCGTTTTAACCATGAAAAGATGTCAATACATGTCACTTTTCCAAGTTTAAATCTGCCGACATTAATCTATTTTCCTGCTGTTTGTTTGTCAGACAAAATTGCAGAATCAGCATTATGATTGGTCAGATTGTCTAATAATGAACGTGCTAGCAAAGGGTCAGTGATATCGTGTCCTAACTACACCCGACAAGAATTGTAAAGCAATTTCATTGTGTCCTGACCAGACGCAACAGAATCAGTCAAATATCACAGCCAATCAGAAGAGTGTGTGGGCAGGCTCTCTCTGGAAATGGTCTGCCATGCAATGTAATGGATAATGTAATCACATACTTACAGTGTAGTTACATACTACGTACACAGGTATTAGAGACACAGTATAAAGTGGGATCAAAATGTAACATTTTCTTGGTTGTGTGAACGTTAGAGAAAAACATTAAGGGAATGCTAAATTTGATCATTTTGTACTAAATTATAAGGAACTATAGAGTAATGACCGGTTCTGTAAAATTTCACTGAACCTTTCAGGTAACACTTTATAATAACTACATGCTATGAATCATTAGTTAAGCATTATTAAATAGTCAGTTCATCCTTTATAAAGCATTGTTCCAAAATGAATAGTCATTAGTACGCAGTTTATAAATACAGCTATAAATGCCTTTTTCTTGATTTATAAGCATATCTAAATGTACAAAGATTTAAAGGCTCAGTTATCTTCCAAACAAAAAGAAATAAACAAACACAACACAGATAGATACAGGACTATTAATTTTAGGATGCAAAAAAATACGAAACTGTACAACTGTACACTTCACATTTTCTTTTTCTATGAAATTGAAGGTTTGTTTTTGAACAAACCAGTTGTACAATTAAATTTGTTACATCTTAAAAAAAATATTTCTGTGTTCTGTATCCCTCTGTGCTGTGTTTGTTTAACTCTTCTGTTTGGAAGAAAAATTAGCTTTTACATCTGCTTTATAAGGTAAAAATAGTCCTCAGTTTTGATGAGCTCAAAAAAACAGACATCTACTAAATGCTTTATAACTACCTGACTTAATCATGAATACAGCAGGAACATGTGTTAATAAAGCATTTATTAACACAATAAACAACTATTATCATTTGTCTAAATAATACTATTTATTAATGTAAATGTAAATAAATTACTAATCATTTACTTAGACTTTCTAAATAATCTTATGAAACACTGACAGCCCCTAAATAACTGGTAATATAAACTGATCATTAATAAAGTATGATGATTATTATTATGATTATTAAACATTATATATATGCTCAAGAACAAGGCATTCATAGATGCACTTGTAAAGTGTTTACTAATGCATAATAATGTTGGAACAATGGTTTATAAAGGATGAAATAAATGCTTACTAATGCTTAACTAATC
>JAUMHR010000079.1:2243942-2254244 GCA_032361145.1 Enteromius fasciolatus
TAGTTAGATCAGTTTGCTCAATAATTTATCTTTCACCTTCATTATGTATATTTTAATTATACTGTGTTTTAAATAAATTTATAATAATATATAATATTATAATAAATAAAGAATTTCACATAATTCTAAAGTAAATATTCTAGCCTAATACACTGGTTACTCTCAGTACTGTGCAGGACTATTAAGTAGGAGTTAAATGCCTTATTTCAGCTAGTTATATTTAAACTTACAAACCATGCATAATATTTTTTTTCCTAAAAAATGCAAACAATTAATTTTGGTCACATATTATTGTAGGACAGTTTGTGCTGATTACAAGAAAAATACAGGTTGGTCAATAATATGTTATAAGTAGCTGAAAAAAAGTACAAATATCAGAGCATGTTCAAACATCTCAATGGCCCCCAAAATCACCTCAGACCCAAGAGGGTTAACTCCAAACATTGGGAAAACAAGACCAGCTATAAGTATATTTATATACTTATACATATATATATATATATATATATATATATGCCTTGTAATGCCTTGTGTATGCTGCATTGTTGACTACATAAAAGTTGCTCCCTTTCTCTGTCAGTCTCTCTCTCTTTCTCTCAGTTATTTATTTCCCTCCACGTGAATAATTCAGTGAGCGTGCTGGTGGATATTTGTACATCCTGTGGGGTTTCTTATCAGCGGAACATTAAGTGGTGTTTGCCTTTAATGAAAGCCTGCGCTCTCTCTGGCAGACTCCAGCATATGTTACTCTGCATTGAGTTGCAAAGACGGGAAACTGCTGCAGACCTGATCATTATCTTATTAGTGACCAAAACTCAATTACCTGGCATTCTCAGTGATCTAATACACACACAACAGGAAGGACAGTGTGTTAGTATGTCAAGAACACATGCCCAGCAGTCACTGCTTCTAAAACCCAGACAAGCGCTAATGAACAGTGGCTGGAAAGGAGAAAGAGCTTATATATTGGTGCTTTTCGCACATTACATTATTTTACCACTTCAAAGATTAAGGATAAACAACAAGACTTTATGACTGTATGAAAGTAAAAATTATAAGTAAAATTCGGAAGTAGAAAGATTGAGAAAAATATTCTTGTATTTCTATCAATCAATCAATCATTCAATATTATATATCATTTATATGAACAGTAGCTTATATATATTTAAATGTAAATGTAATTCTACCACAGTGAATTTTATTTACACTATGTGACACATCATATTATAATATTTCTATTATTTACACATTTATTTTAAATGCAGTGATGTCCATAAGGTCATTGTGCAGTATTCCTTTTCTCATAGAGAGCATTGTTTAATTTGTGTCTATATAAATGGACAATTAAATTTTATATGCATAATTTAATGTTTTACAATGCTGTGCGTAGCTTAAAGCATACTGGCCATATGTAAGGCTATATTATCTTATGCTGATATGCACAAGAGCGCTCATGCTTAGGAGTCATATTATCGTAATGTAAAGACAAAACATTAATGTATGTAAATGTATACAAGAGGATATTTGTGGATGGGAATGGATGCATTTGTGGGTGGTGTTAATATATTTCCAGATCTAGTCCATCTGTCAACTGACGTTGGAGGTTTTGATGCAGTTTCAACTTATGATGACATGATCATATTGATGACACGTTTAATCTTTTTATGTATGTCCAACTGTTCAACTAGACCGAATATATAGATGCTGTGTCTAATTATTTCAGTTACATTAATTTGTTTTTTTGTTTTGTTTTTTATATATATAGTTTGCTATTTATTGGATAATAGCTCAGATATGAAAGCCAACATGGCATCAGCCTACTGCAAAGCAATGCTTTATGCTTTAAATAGTTAAAAAAAAAAAATATATATATATATATATTTGTAATAAGTCTAATTTGTACAGAAAGGCAGTCACTCATTTCTAAAAACTTCTAAAAAATTTCTATCCCTTGAGGAAAAATTTGTGCATTTAATAGTATTACTGTACTTAGTGTTATTTTTGTACATCAAACCTTAAAAGTACATTTAAAAAGAGAATATATGAATTGAATAAAATGTAATTATTGTTTTAATCATCTTTTGTTATGCTTTAAAAAAGTACACTTATTTCGATGCGTTGACTTGCGTTGACTATAAAGTTCTTAACGCATACCTGTAATTACAAAAATATTTAAATGATATAACACACAGATATGTAATTTGTATATTTTACAAGTATATTTTAGTTTACCATAAATACATGATAGTTTATTTTGTAATGTCCCCTTTATATTTTTTCTCAAGGTACTTCACAGCAGAACTTCAGCCTATTTAGTCTTATTAAATTTCATTTTAGGTGTTTTTTTGTACTGAAATGCTGCATGCAAACAGAGAGAGGGAGATGTTGCTGGAAACATGGAGATACATGGAGATATTTTAACCTCATGTGGAAACACAAATGTTCAGGGTTATGAAAAACGTCTAAGGTTACGTAGGTAACCCACGTTCCCTAAAGGAGGGAAAGGAGACGTTACATATGGGAACTCGCATGAGAGCCACGACGAGCACTAGGTCTGCAAACCATGTCCGGGAGGGCAAGTATGGCACTACCAACAGGACTTGTTCCTCGTCCTCCCTGATCTTGCACAAGGTCTGTGCAAGGAGGCTCACTGGGGGAAAGGCGTACTTGGGCTCCGGGGGCCAGCTGTGTGCCAGTGCGTCCCTGCCGAGGGGTGCCTCGTGGAGGGAGTAAATTAACTGGCAATGGGAGGTCTTGGGGGAGGCAAAGAGGTCTATCTCTGCCTCGCCGAAGTTGCTCCAAATCAGCTTGACTACCTGGGGGTGGAGTCATCACTAATTGTGTCATGCGGCGGGAGCATAGACCACCTTGTCGGTTGATGTACGCTATGGCTGCAGTGTTGTCAGTTTGGACCACCACACGTTTGTGGCGCAGCATCGGTAGAATGCAATGCAGGCACAAAAACACAGCTAACAACTCAAGGCAGTTGATATGCCAAAGCAGTCGAGCGCCTGTCCAGAAGCGCACGGTCGGAACCTCTCGCGGCACGCTGTGCACTCAGTGATCTCGCTGGTAAGCAAAGGCTGGTGTCTCTCTTAAAAGACCTTTAAAAAGGCTCCAGCCTGCGGGGATCGCCGTTCAGCTGCCCAGTCACTCTGTGCTGGCGAAGAGTGAGCGTGAACTCGCAGGAACTCTTTGTTGTTTCGGATCTTTCTCTGTGAATCTCACTGCAGCAGACTCGAACAGCATAAACTGCTGCTGATAAGGCTCCGAAGCGAAAAGCTGCAAGTGCATTCCAGTCATGCCCTCTTATACTCACGCTGTGATAAGGTGCACCTGGCTGTAATTAAATGCGCGCCAATATTCATTGGCCTTTTCTCATGACTCGATTGGTCTCTCATGTGAGTTCCCATATGTAACGTCGGAGTGACTCGACTAAAGGGGAACTCTATATTTTCCGTTTACTGTGCATGAATCTGCATATCGGGGGCTGCATTTGCCCATAAAACCACAGGCTCATCTGACATAATCTCAATTAAAAAAGCAAACTGCCAATGACAGCGAGGTAAGGCTTTACAAACATGACTGGGCCATGCATTGCTCCTTCCTCATCACAAAAACAAACAGCCGTGCCCAGGCGGCAGACCCTTCTCTTAAGCGTATTGGTGTACGTAATTGACAAGCAGAGAAAGCGTGACTGAGCGAAGGTCGTGACGGGTCGCTCGTGTCATTTCTAGCTTTTGTTTACCGCTGGGCTATCGATGGCTCGTCTGAAATCCCCCTCTGGAGATGTGTGCTGAATAATGGAAGAGGAACAACACTGGATCAAACAGCCACACGGGGCTCTATCTTCCATCTGTCTCTCGCTCTCCCCGACTCTCGTCTTGTGATCCGGACCTCTCAAGGTTAAACGGGGAGAAAATGAAACAGGAAACGCAATTCAGACATCGATGTGTTATCGATACAGGCCAGGGGTCAACGGGCCTGCCTTTGTGAAGTGGACCGGACAGCATTCATCAGAGAGAAAACCCAACTAAGAAGATAAATAATTTCTTCATTTGATCTTCACTAAAGTGCGTAAACGCTCAGCCAGTCTGCTATTCTGGAGTGTGAGAGGATGTGGGTTTAAAAGACTTGAAAGTGAGGAAATCTTTTTGGTTGACCTGTTTACATTGACACAAAGAGAGAAAGACAGACAGGGGACAGAAACAGATCTGTGTGTATATTTATGGATCAATAAGGCAAGATATGCTATAAATCCATTTGTAGACAGAAATAGCTTACAACAATCACAGGACTGACATCTTCGCCTGCAGGATGTGCCCTTACAATAAAGCTATTATGCTCAAAACAACCTGCAAAAAAGACATTTCGCACTCAAAAACTGGGTTTGGATATAAATTAGAGAGGTGATATAGACACAACACTGGTTTCTAGATGGTTTCATAACAAAAACATAATTTTTTAAAAATGAAATATAATTTTTAGAAATAAATATAAATATTTATTAAACACTATTATTACTCAATTACTAATTTAATCTTAAACAGCCTATTCTTGAAACCTAATATTGTTTTCTTGTTATTTTCTCAGTTCAGTTGAGTACCACTGATGATACAAACGTTATATTTTATCAGGACATTAGGCATTAATAATGCAGTGTAAAAAATAATAATTTCGTTTTGATGAGGAGATTTGTCTCTTGACTGAATTTATTGAAAGTTACTTCTTTCTTTCTGTCATTTCTTCTTTAACACCACCTGCTGTACACTCACTTTCACTCCCATACTGACTCACTTGCTGAGCTTTAAAAGCGCTGACATCTTTCTCTAAGAACAACTATTAATACTGACAGTTACCGCTATAATAAGGTATAGAGCAAGAGAGGGAAAGAAAGAAAGCAGAAGGCATGGACAGATGTTCTTTTGTAGAAAAAAAAACAACAGGAGAAGTTTAACATTTGAAAATGAAAATTAAATTTGTCCTCATTGAAGGTCACAGATCAAAAAAGCCTGCTCAGAGAAAACATGTGACAAACAAAGTATGTGAGCATTTATAAAATGCAGGTTTGTCAAATGAGATTGATTTGGTCCCATTTATATTAAGTGTCCCTGACACCTGTGTTCTTACATAGTAACTAGACGTGTTAGTATGCAACTACAGTGTAAGAACACATTTGTACATAGTATATACAGCTCTAATGTTTGTGATAACTACACATATGTAACAACCCACTGTGTGAGAACAAATGTATAACAGGACTAACAGCACTTTTTGGTAAAGAAAGTGTTACAGTTTTTCTTAAATAGACAATTTAGTACACCTTCAGTCCACTCCCCAGTTTAATATTGTTAAATTGTCAAATCGTTTCAGTGAATTGAAACATTAATTAAAAAATCTCATCAGATATGAGTGATGGAAATGCTAAATTTCGAATAAAAAAATATTTTTTAATGCTTGCTTGAAGTGGTTTTTGACTTTACAAAGAAGGGTTAATGTGAGTTATTGGAAATGGAAATGCATTTTTTTAATAAATGCCTCCAAGCACTCAATTCTCCCTAACAATGTCTGTCATCACAGTATTTCTTTGTATAATAAAACTGTTCCACAACTGCATTCCCAAACAACAGGGATCCACCTCCGAAAGCAATAACCGCATTTATTGTGATTTGTCTTCTTGTTCTGAAGTGCAAGTAATGTATTATATAGGAAATTATTATATTTAGTTGATTCTCTTACTTTTCTTATCAATGTAAAGTGCCAGTTTATCAGGAAGTGATGATTTTGTTCTATTTGACTTGTTGGAAGGAAACTTGCTTGTTCATAAATGTTTTATGCAATATTCCACTTCTGTGCACAAGTTAAATGGAAACCAAGCAAATGTCTCCTTTGGTTTCTCAAGTCAACATAATCAGAAGCACAATTCATATTGGTAGTATTAAATAAAATATGGAACAAATTGGAACAGAATTGAAACGTCGCTACCAATAGAAAACTGTACACTTTGTACCATATTTAAATCCATTCAACAAATTTCTGTATATTTTTCATTAAAAAAAAAAAAAAAAAAAGTGTAGAACTTGCAAAAACATTCCCAGATTTTTAAACAGTCATCATAGTGTAGACTAAAGCATTGGATCTCCATTACATTCCTAAAGCCAACAGCGCACATTTTGCATATCTCTTTAATCAAACAAACCTGATTTGGGTCATCAGCTCTTTAGTAGAGACTCCAAGACCTAAAAAGGTCTTGAATTAAGGTAATTGAATTATTCGTTTCCATATGTTTAATGGATCAAGGTCTTTGCAAGTATCTGGATTCATGTTCACTATATAGGCTTACAGATTATTTTATAGGAGGCTAGGGAGTGGAATAGGGCACAGCCACAGATTTTTTCCATGATGGGCACCACCTGCCCTTTACTGATTGGCTGGGGCAAACATTAGTTTGATCCCATGACCGTTCTGCCAGCTCCTTCACCTGCCCAGGGGACAATCCTCTCTGTGTGTTTTCCTATGAGAACTCACACACCATGGGAAAACCTGCCGCTGCTGCTATACCTCGTCTCTTTAGATCCACTCTGGCAACTCACTGTTCCTCTCGATTGCCCAAAATTTAATTTAAATTTATGCATCTTGCAGACACAGATGAACACTGCGTTCAGCGAAGACATACCTTACGTTAATGGATTATTGGGAACCAAACCGACACTTTGCGTTGCTAGCTAGTTATTTCAAGCATATATTTTTATAACCCTGTTTGACAAGACCTACCTGGACCTAAGCTATAAAGTGCTTGATTGAATCTTGCCATGTTGTTCACCTCAACCTGCAAGGTCAAGGTATTTGACCAACAATGTTTTGCTGGGGAAACTTGTTAAGAAGCATTGGGCGTGATGCATTATTAGAGAAATTAACAAGCTGCAATAATCACAATTATTTCCCCTACAGTAGCATGGACGCACATCTACTGTACCATTTGACCAAAATTAGTTTTATAATATACAGTAATATACAGTAAAAGTGTCACAATACTAATACATTAGTTCATACAAGAATTATAATTTCCTGATAATTCTCTCATCCCCACACTGTAAGAAATTTTAAAATGCTATTGTAAAAACCTGTTAAATGGTTAATGGCAAATTCCAGCAAACCTTTACAGGCAAAGGCTGCAAAAGAGTTGTGCAGAGGATCTGATCTGGTCCCCATGTTCCACATGTCATGAGATATACTTCCAACTTACATGTTTACAATGCTGTTTGTTAATGTTTGTTGCAAATATGGTTTCGGGAAAACACTGAATCACTGAGCTATATGGTAGCAATCAAACTTAAACTTAAAAAGAAAAAAATAGCTGTCCAACAACCCATGATGCAGTGCATATTGTTTTTATTATACAGGTGACTAGCAGTGTTGATCTTTTTGGTCAATTGTTAAAACTTCTTCAAGTGAACCATGTTGAATGACAAGTCCAAATCTCCTTTTACAGCAATTTAGTTCTCTCAGTGACTATCTTGGAAATGAATTTAGGCAGCTGTTTTCAGTGAAAGTACACATCTGCTATCTAAACGAACAGGAAAATACCAAAAAACAACTGGCCAAGCTACCATTTGAGTACCATATTTCAAATCAGCAATAAAATCTGACATTAACATAAAGTATCATAAATTGTGTTTCTTTCCCTCAAATAAGGCTAAAAAATTGTCAGTTTGATCCAGAAAATCCATATGTGCAGTGTAGATGAATGCAAAGAATGAATGCAAGTTTCACAACACCGATCATTTTATGGAAGCTTCCCCTACATATATTTCAGACATCAAGTTTCTTCCAATCATTGTTCTCTGCCACTCACCAGAGGCGGACAAAGTACACAAAATCATTACTTGAGTATAAGTATAGAAACTACTGGTCAAATATTACTCCATTAAGTAAAAGTTGTGAACACAAATTTGTACTTGAGTGAAAATATAGAAGTATTTGCTTTTAAGTATTATGAGTAAATTTGCGGTTAATGCATAGTTTCATTATTGTTGCATTGTTCTATGTTATACTCGCAATAACTTGTGCCTCTAAAGCAACCTACTAAATACACTGACTAGTTTGTTATATCTGTGTAATAAAGAACTTTTAAGAATGTTAAAAAAACTATAGAAATGAAACACCTGAACATATTTTGGAAAAAATTACTTTGGGATACAATAATTTTCTTTATTTTAAAACTCCACCATCACAAAACTATGGAGGTCAATTTCTGCCCCTGAATATATTTAGATGTATGTATAAAAGTGCAAAGTTGTGATTTTCTAGGCTGATATGACTAGGAACTATACTCCTAGTTTCTAGAAAAAATAACACTCAAGTAAAGTACAGATACTCAAAAGTGTACTAAAGTACAATACTCTAGTACAATGCCGCTCACCCCCAAATATTCTGACAAATTCATACACAGCCAAAAACTTGTACTTCATTTAAAGGCATTCAAAAACCACAATCAGCCCAATGCAGTACAGTGCAACAAGCTGTGTCATTCTGCCTGTTTTAAAAGTTTTATTCCTGTTTGAAATGAGATGAAGAGTCTCTACAGAAGGAACAAAAAAGAGCAATCATACAATTACACTGACAAAAAGAAACTTCCTACTTGTCGCCAAGCAGATGGCTAAATTGCAGCACTTACATGAACTCATCTGTATCACACTTGCACTATACGCTCCTCAAGAGTCTTTAACAAAAGAACCGCTCTTTTACTAAAATCTGTTACACATGGCAGGGTTAGAGAATGATGTCAAGATGCTGGCACCTCATTCTTTATACTACACTATAAATAAGGAAGAGAAAAAGAAAAAAAGACCTTGTGGCGATGAATAGGTCTTCAAAAATCCCTGCTAGCAAAGTGAAACAATCTTTCCACATTCCATTCTTGTCATAGTTTTTAATTTGCGAGGTCATGTTGGAAAAAAATTCAAAAGTGCTGTATCACAGTCTTCATCTCCTTTATTATATCTAGGATGACCATTTTACCATAGAGTACAATTAATGCTGCAAAGAGCATCGCCACTTCTCTCACTGAAAAACTGTGCTAAGGATATATAGTTTAAGCAGAAGTCAAGATTTTCAAGGACTAACAACTTTGCACAGCATTTGGGAATGTTGCTCACACAAAGCTTAGCATTTCATTTATTTATAAGACTTGTAGCACATAGGTTCTTGGACCACTTCCACAAACCTTTATGGTGTTGTTTTGCATCCATCCTTTTTGAAGCATCCAAGTTTCATTCTTATAAGTAAGTAAAATATGGCCGTTTGTGTTCCACTAAAGAAAATTAAGTCGCATGGATTTGGAACAGCATAAGGGTGAATAAATGATGACAAAAACAAACAAAACAAAAAATGGCAACAAGAGAAACACTTGGCCTTCTAAGCCATATAGTTCTCTGAACACGTTAATACATCTCCTTGCTCTGTTGGTTTTTAATACTGTGTCTCTTGCCTTTTGCTCGTTTTCACTGTTTCATTTTAGAAACAGATATTTTCTTTATAGAGCTCCCTCTCTCTTTTTTTTACTACAGTATATCACCTCTCCTTTGTTTAAAAATGTCCTCTCTTTTAACTGCTTAGAGAGATTTTCTTTCTTTCTTTTTGAAATGCTTATCTCTATTCCAGTTTATTATGCAGAGTCAACTATAAGTAAGTTATCTGTCAGTAAACACTGCTTTTTTTTCTTTTAGCATTGTAGCCGGTAACATGGCCTCAGTCAACAGAGTGGGGGAACTATGACGTCACTCTGTAGGCCGATAAGCTGTTAACTAAAACTGGTTCCCTTGACAAAACGCCAATAGGTTTTTCCTATAGGATTTTGGATTATTGCAAAAAAAAAAAAATCTGGGTTCAATCATAGTTCATGAAACTTACATGTTTTGTCCATTGAGATAATCTTCACAAACTATTACAACTAAACTTAGAATATAAACGAACTACAGCACCACAGATGTTCATCCTCATCGACAGCACCACCACGCTTCTTACAACTTTTTCAAACTTATTTTTAACGTGTTAAATGAAAAGGATATAGTCTGTTTATGTATTTTAATCCACGTTACATGTATATTTTCATATAAACTGGAATAAATACAAAACTGAAAAAGAGTGCATTTGTAGCTAATTGTAACATTGTGTTCCTGTCCTATCTTGTTCACCCCCGCTGTCCGTGTCTTTTTGGTTTCTCCCTATTCAGTTTGATTGTCTCACCTGTTGTTTTTGCACCTGCCTTCACTTTTGTTCTAATTGTAACCCTTTATATAC
>JAUMHR010000079.1:2268213-2280015 GCA_032361145.1 Enteromius fasciolatus
CCTAAATGACTACAAAGGTGTACCTTGATCGTCAAAATGCGACGAAAAATGGTCTTGACCAAGCGTCAAAACGTTGATGAGTTGGGAGTGAGAACGTGTTGCTCCCAACCGTGCCTGGGTGCGGTTCGTTTAGCCGTCCCTGGCCCGCTTGGAAGAGGTGGGCCAGAGCGCGGTTCAGTTGGGCTCGGGCGTGGTCACATGTAGTGTGAGCGCTAACCGTGCTGCAGCGTGGAACAGAAAGTTTACCCGCATTTAGGTGAAAAAATAAGGTTGATACGAGCAGCATGATTGCTCAATAATACTCTGTGACGGACTCCATTGTGTTGAGCAAGAGAGCCTCTCTTCCTGTTTATCTTAAAAACGTCCCATCATAATGATGTAAGCTTGCTCCAGCACACATGCTAAAATGCAATATGAGTGCAGGCCAGTGGGGAACAGGGGAAGTGGGACAATCGTACTCTGGCTCGATTCACGGCAACCGTGCCTAGTATGAGTTAACCCTTAGACATTTAAAGATCAGTACAAACTATACTGCTTCTCATCTGATGGTAGATGACAGTGACAGCAGCACTGACGGTGATAAATGCATAGCTTTTCATCAAATGCATCTGTGACTGGAGAAGCAGGGCTGTGCGGATGTGCTTCTACCACCGGCTGGAACAAGCAGCCCTTATTGTTTAATGACAGATATGCAGTCTCTGCCTGTGCCACTGCTCTGTGGGCTCCTATTGTGAGATGCTCTTTCATTACTGACCTTGTTCAGCTTGGATTTATATAGGGCTTCTGACAAATGTAAAGGTACTTGCACACTGATTCTGAGTTTCTGTACGCATTTTTTTCGTATTTGTCATCCTTTCCTATCAAAATGCTTGCTAGGGATACAAAAGCGCAGAAAATCAAAGCTGATCAAATTTTTTATGACGGGCAAAAGTTTTGGAAGCAGTGTGATTGATGCAACGCAAGGTCGGTTTTTTTTAGGTGTGAAAATTTCTGATAAAAATGTCAGACTCAGTATTCAATGACAAATAAAAAATACTGTAGCCTATACTCTTTTTATGCCAGTGAAAAAAGAAAAAAACACACAACACAAACAATCACATTCTGTATAATCAAAGCCCTTAAACAGCACTTAAAAAGAATAATGAAAAAATCAATAAGTAACCTACTGTATAGAGACGTTTGCCACCCCTGTTATAAAGACTGAAAGGATGAACTGAGAAAACGTATCAGCTCTAAAAAAATTTGACCTAAATATGAAATAGGATTTTTATTTATTTTATTAATAAAATAAAATATTTACACAAAAATTTAAAATGAATATAATGATGTTATTTTTCCATAGTGTATTGTTAGACAGTGTAAATAAATAATTAAATTAAACATTGTGACGTAGTTAATCTTAAACAGTATTTGTTGTAATGTGCTTATTCAAGGAATATTTAATGACATGTCACCATATGGATTAAAAAAAAGATAAGAAAAGTTATTTTTAGATGATTCTTCTAATTAAACATGAAACATATAATCTTAAAACTACAAGCTAACTGGTGAGTATTTGTTTTACTTACTCAAAGTCATTTTTACCTTCTTTTTGCCCTTATTTCTTTAGTTTTAACAACTTAAGTTTCAATTATTATAAGTGTGACGAAAATACAGATTATATAATGACCATAAAAAGAAAAGAAGCAACTATGAGCAGTAACAAGTGAGTCGTGGTGAGTGAAAAACATCCCCATGAGAAAAGTACATTTCCATTTTCTCTTCCCACGCCCCGCAAACAGCCAGAGGCTAAACATGCTGCTAGTACACATGCTCAGTCCAGTGACTCAAAAGAGACTTGGATACTGAGTGTGAGAAAGACTTCTGCAGTGTCACATTTAGCATAACATGTTTGTTTGTTGAATGCCACAAATCAAACGCCCCAGCTTGTTCAAAAGTCAACGTCAACGTTTTTCTTTTTAATCTTTTGCAGCAAAATTAAGTTTAAGTTTAGATGTGAGAAATAAATAGTACATGGACAATAACAGCATGAATAGGGTTTGGAGGGTACACATAGTAGAGTGCATAAAGTATAATCATATAGATTACTTTAACATTTAATTTCTATGAGATAGTGTAGTGAAGCATAGACATGATGATTCATCAACATGATTTGTCTCTGTCCAAATATAGTAACATACTAAAAAAGAGGCTTAAAAAAGGAAGGCTACGTTTTGTTCATGATATGATGCATTATGCAATGCTGCAATTTACTTACAAACTGCATTATGTAATTGTTTGTATAAAATTGACACTTTATCTAATGTGCATGACATCTTCTTACAGACAATGTTGTTATCAGAGCTTTAAAAGATGGTTGTGCAGCCCAATAATAACAACAGAGAACCTAAACAATGCAGTGACCCCCGGTGATAAAATCGCTGCTGGTGTGAACGCCGCTTTGCACAAGACCTAAACGACATAAATGTTCATTGTAGGTTATACCTGAAAAACTGTCTTTATCCATTTAGCAGCTTTCTCTTTCAGCGGGAGAAAGAGTGACAGAAAACATGTTTCTTTGTAACAGTCCCATATGCAATTTCCTCCTTTGCTTATCAAAAATAAATCACACCAGTGCAGCCATAGATAATTGCCTGCCACATGTAATAAGAATTGATTTCCAGCTGCACATTGTGGCTTTTTTTGTGCCGAAAAAAGTATTTATTATGTTCATCACCTCTCCTTGTATGACATTCCCTATACTCCGTGTTCTTTGACTGAATGACCTTCAAGTGAGTCGTCCAGCGGTACAGTGATTACTGATCACATGGTGAAACATCCAGTCACTCACAACGGGAAGGTGTGGGGGTTCTTTTATAGGACACTGAAAAGCTTTCAGACTTGTGCTGGGTTGCCAAGGAGATGTTATTTGAAAAAAGAAAGAGGCAGTTTTACAGTAGTTTTTGCTTGTTTTTACAGCAATTTTCTCTTTTCTTTAGAAGCTAGAAGAAATCTCTTCAGAACATCACCATGGCGCACCAGTGAAAGGGTAAGTAAAGGTTTTTATTTGTTCTGAGATAAATGAAACAGAATGCACTCTCACAATGCACTTGTCTAGATCAATTCATTGCCGTTTGAAGGACAACAAAAGATAGGAGTAATTTTCATTCCCTTTCTAATTTCCAAGCTGTCAAATGGTTTGCACTGATAAGAAAAAAATCAATTAACTCAGACAAAACAGACCACATAATTGGCTAAATTTCTACCTTGCAGCGGTTGTGTGCCATTTTTATGCATTCTTGTAACAGCAGCAACCCATGCCAAAGGGTGTTTCTGCAGCGGCGAAGTCAAAAAACAATTAGCCTTTCGAAGTCACTTCCCCCCAAAATGCTGACTGGTTCAGGGTGTACTAAAACATAAACGTCCCAAATAAGGATAGGGTGGGAAAAAATTGCGGCTTTCCCTTTTCAGTCATCAGACCCCGTGCCTCATCTGTCAGACCGTCACGCTTGTTCGCTCAGTTCAATTCTCATTCTGTTTTTTATCGCAGCCTTGCGGAGCCAGTGCGGAGGAATTATCTGCTGTCAGGTCCTGCGCCGGGCTGATAGGGAAAGCAGCGCACCGAGGGCCACTGCAAGGTGAGCGGGACGGCCGCAGGGGGAAGGGACCGACGATGCCGTCTTCCACCATGCAAATGTTTGCCTTTATTCTGGCGGTGCTGGGAGTCGTGAGTGCCACGGTGGCCACGCTGCTACCCAACTGGAAGGTGAGTGCAGATGTGGGCTCCAACATCATGACTGCCATCTCGCAGATGCAGGGACTGTGGATGGACTGCACCTGGTACAGCACCGGAGTATTCAGCTGCTCGCTTAAGTACTCTGTGTTGGCGTTGCCGGCTTATCTCCAGACTGCACGCACCACTATGGTGCTTTCCTGCATGATGGCAACAATGGGACTCTGCCTGGCCGCCCTAGGGCTGAAATGTACTCGCTGGGGTGGCAGTTATCGCTCTAAGGGACATACTGCGATTTCCGCAGGGGCTTGCTTCGTCATAGCAGGGGTGCTGTGTCTGGTGCCCGCATCCTGGTTCACCAATGAGGTCATCACATCGTTTATGGACTCCAAAGTGCCCAAAAGCAGCAAGTACGAGCCAGGGGCGGCGGTGTACGTGGCATTCGTGTCAGCAGGATTCCTTTTAGCCGCAGGCGTAATCTTTTGCTTATCATGTCCTGGAAGAAGAGGCGGTCCGTTGGATTCAGGCTCGTCCCACCCTGACAAGCCAAAACCGCAAAAGCCACGCCAGGAGCAGCCGAACCGCGACCAACCCAAACAGCAGCACCGCGAACAGCAGAGTCAGACTGAACCTCCGGAACGAGAGGAGTCGCTTCGAGAGAAACTAAACCAAGACAAGCTGCAAGCGGACAATCGGCAGCAAGAGAAGTCCAACCTGGAGAAGGACAAGCAGTACCTTTCTCCATCCCGAACCCGTAATCAAGACGCCAAGGCTGTCTATAGTCTGCACGACTATGTGTAAACAACTATCGAGCGTTCTTGCTTATCAGACTGCCTTTCTTTGTGAGCGGCAAAAAGAGGAGGGGAAAAGCAGTGGAGCAGCAGGAGGAATAATGACTTTGATGCCGTTATCAACCCTTCTCATCTGTGCTTTCGCTCACAGCAAGCAAAGCAGTGGAGGTATTTCCAAAGCCCCGGAACAGACAAAGTAAGGATTGTGAATCGTCGGGTACATGGGTTTTAGAGCAATTTGAAGTAAAAAAGGGGGACCAAGTGGTGACGTATCATAAAAATGCAACATAAGAAAGGGAAATTTCTTAAGGCGTCAATGCAAGAAAAGTTCTGAAGGTGCATTGGTTTGAAAAAAATCTGCATTTTATAGTTGCCCCATCATTTCATTGCTCAAACGCAAACTCTCAAGAGTCAACTGGATTTATGTGAGATGAACAAGTTTTAATTCAATGGCTTGATACACACAGAAAAAAAAAATGCTTTTCTGGTCTAGACTGTTTGTCTTGTTTCCAGCCAAAATATCTAGAAACTTTTAAATTAAGAAGGACTTTCAATAAAGAAAAAAATATTGTCTGAGTTTTTACTTAAAATAAGCTAACAATTATTTTACGGCATTGACATATTATTTTGCTTGTTCTAAGCAAAATGTCACTTAATTATTTTTCTGAAAACAAGACAATATCTTGATTTATTTTGGGTAGAAACCAGACCAAAAATCTATGCTAGAAAAGCATTTTTGCAGTGCATTAGGCAGTATGTGCATGCTGTTTGTAGATAATGCTGTTAATAATAGCTTGCAGTTGTGAACGGGATAATCAAGCTTGCACCTGAGGATGCTTCACCCCATCAGCTGTCCATTAAATGGTGCGTGTCCTTCACAAAAAGGGATTTTGACATGTCCAGTCCATATTTTTCAAAGAATGGTGATGTGGGGGAGGCAGAGTGCCAGAGATCGTCTGAGGTAATGATGCTCTTTGCTTTTCCATTAGGTTCGCTACGGATGGGTGCACAGTGCTCATTTATTGCGAGCAGGCACAGATCCACCAACACACACACACACACACAAGCTTTCCTTCCCTCCCTCGTACTCCTGCTAGAAGCGTAATGGGGGCTTGCACCCAATCATCATGATGCTGTGCGTCAGTGTGTCGTGCCTGCAGGAAGTGCAGTCGGTCCTGTTCTAGGGCAAACAGGACGCAGTAACACGCTGTTCACACTTTTGTCGAAAAGTAGAATCAAGGAGACAGAAATCTCAGCGGTGGCTTCAGACTCCCCCGCTGGGCAACAATTACACCTTTGGTCTGCGTCTCAATTCGGTCAAACCATCCGCAGTATTTTCTGATGGCTAAGCTGTTTTCCGTTACAATCAAGCATTGAGTGTTATTTCAAAGAGTCAGAGGAAGACGGCAATATTTGATATAATGTGCCGCATTTGACTAGAGCTAATACTAAGTGTCATTGTCTGTGCTGTTTCCGTCGTAACGATGGTCAAGGGCTCCTATTGTCTTCAGAGAGACGCCACAGCAAGACATTTTCTGCCTTTGATTTCTGTCTCATACTTAAGCACACATACTGCTCTTTGTGTTGGATACGCATGTGCAGAATGCTTTAGAAATTGACAATGAAAGAGAGCAACAAGACCATTTTTAAACAAAGTACCAATGGACCATGTCTTGCTTTATTGTGCATATAATGTCAAGTCACCTATTTATATAGTGCTTTTGTTTTGCTGTAAGCTTGAAATGGGGTCCAAAATCTGAGACCACTGTGAAAATTATACTATTTAGTATTAATATATTTTTCATTATAAATTAAATCAAATTATATCAACAAATAATAATTAATATTATTCTATTAACAAACGATATCAGTATAACAATTAAAATGTCATTTAGATATAGTGCAGAATAAATCATGTTTTTTGTTCTGATGCTTCTTTGTTTTAAATGTCTTCGATTTTTATTTTCAATTACAAAAAATATCAGATTTCCATTATGGTCTCAGACTTTTGGGCAGTCGGATAAGTTATTTTATCCACATTTTCAGTGAATAATAAAATAAAAAAATAATTTCATTATACAAAGTGATATATATGAAATATTTTTTAAATATATATTTTGACGCTAATAGAAATCACAACTCTTCTAATGTCCTATTAAAGCAAAATATGATATATTCATTTATAATACAAAATGTTTTGATGTTCTGGTGAACATGTCTGTTCAGTCCAGGTCACATGCAAAAAAAGTCATGTGAACACAAAAATGTGGAATTGGGTTTGGTTTGTTTTTTGAACGTAGCCTCATGAGTGTGTTTGTATCATCAAATGTACATCATTTTTAAGAAACAATAATGGAGAGGTATTATTGATGAAAAGATCTGTTGCTAAAATCTCTTCTTCTATCATGACACAGCGAATGTTGACTGCATTGAATGTTGCTTTGTGTTAAATGTGTCATTTTAAATGTTCTATTTTGGCTTGACAAAATAAGGGCTTCATTTAGCGAATTTATAAACCGATGTGTGGCCAGTAATGAGCTATTAAATCCAATTAAAGCACATGCTTGTACAGTACAGCAGAACATGTGTTTGTTTGACTCTGGAAAACACAAGTGTCATTTCTGCCCATTCTGAGCTAATGCTCACATCAATGATTTTTGTAAAACTGGCTCCTCTATTTCACATCATTCCCTCTTTGTTGTGAGTTCGTGATCTGACTGCAAACGCCTCTTCATAATGGGGGGTGTGTGGTACGAGGTGTCTTGGATGGCTGCGTCGGCCAGGAGTCAGGCCTGTCCAAATGGGAATCTGCATACTCCTCCGTGAGTAAATCGAAAGCATCAAATAAGCTCCATTTACACAGCTGACTGCCCATCACACACTGCAGCCACTTTTTCACTCAGCATTTATGATTAAGCCAGGCACACTTCACACACCCCCTCTTACTGATCAGACTAAGGTTAAATCAGCTGTCATATTCATCTGCTACTTTACATGTGCTTTGTTTACACAGATGGAGACATTGTTTATTCTCGATCACGACACTGAAAATGATTCTACAATTCAAATGCTCGGAGTAAGAGACTCATCAAAAGAACTGAAGCTGTGCCGCATTGTGTTCATGAGCTCTTGGGATCAGCAACAGTGACATATTCATGTTCTACTACTAGGAAAAAAAAGAAAAAAAAAGGTGTTTTTTTTTTTTGGCTTAGATAATTTCAAATGAATATTTACCTGGTTTAAACAACCCATGCTACTTACTATATCATATATATATATATATATATATATATATATATATATATTAACATGTGTATTGAATACAACATTAGTTATTTTTAAGTCATTATTTTACTGCAATGTGCCATTATGCTTACCACAATATAAGTGATCATAAAATTATTAAAACATTTACTGAATTTAAATATATAAATATATATATAAAAAAATATAAATTAAAATATAAATATATAATTAAAATGTAAATAGTATTTAAATATTATTTATATTTTCTGCAATACATTTTTGTTTACATATGTGTGTGTACTTTGGACATTTATTGTGTATATATATATATAAATACACTCAAACAGTAGGCCTATATATTTTGAAACTATTTACATGCATAATTAAATTATAATATATCCAAATATATTTAATATACAAATTTTTCGTGAACGTGTATTTATATACACATAATAAATATACAAAGTACACACTCATATACCGAGTAAACAAAAAACCTTTATTTTGTATGCGATTGAGATCATTTATTATTATTAAAATCTCATTGTTATATATTTGTTTCAGAGATTATTATGCAAAAGTCAAAAATTAACATTAGCAAAGACATTTATCTGATTTATTAAATATGTTTAAAAATGTGAAAAAGAAATGTCTAAATGTCTAATTGAAACATGAATAGTTAACCGGTATGAACCTATCAATGCAAACATTGTTATATGTAAGATCATGAAAATCATTTAATTGGTGACCTCTGCTGTGAACAGTTGAGCTCACCTGCTGCCAAACCTCCTGAAGCGCAGTTATTTCAGACGGGCTGCATATGAGAACTGCTCCTGTGAGGCTGAACACAAAGGCCTCTCCATCTGTCTCCCATAATGAGCTAAATGATCTAACACATTTAAAAGGGGTCACTTTGCAGGTGTGCCACGCTGAAGTGGTGTATTTTTAGTGCTCAACTTGACATTATGACAAATGGAGTTTGACTTCCCTGCAGGCAATAACAGAATCAATTCCTGAGTGTATTCTGCCACCATGTGACAGTTTTCCCTCCTTTTTTCATCTATTGCTTTATTGCCGTGGGCAATAACCAGCACCCAAAATTAAACAGAGGAGAATGAGTTTAGAACAGAAATAATACTTCAGATATTACAATATTTGAAACCAACATTACAAAGTGACCCATCTTATCCTCATAGCTTGTGTAAAATATAACTGGCTACATGTAGTACATACAGTATGTACCAATCATGTGTTTTTGCTGGAAACTAGGTTGGTCCTGCCAGCAATTTATTATTAAGCCATGCAGGCGCAACCAGCACAGTGAAGCTAGAAATGGTTCATTAATTACAGGAAATCAGTAAAGAGAAAACAGACCATGAAGCATCAATACCTTCAAGAGGATCAATCCTCAATTTAAAATATCAATCCTTGGTTTTAACTAGCGATTTTTAAGAATAATTGTGAAATTAAAAGCTCAAGATCGATTTATTTATTACAGCAATCTACTAATCGGCATCGAAGCCTACGTAAAAAGTACACAAACGTACAAATGTATTGCTAAATAGGTGTAATTACTCATTTTATTCTGAAAAGCTGAACAGAAAGTTATGATAATAAACAAATACTCTTTAAAATATGCATTGTTTATGCTGCATCTATAAGTAATGGTGCAGAATGGAATGCTTTACTATGATTGGCAAAGAAATAAAATGGTCACCAATACTAAAAATAAATATTTGAAATATATTTATTTCATGAGAAGTATCCTACAAATGCATTCACATATTTATGCATGTAATAAAAATACCCTATATTATTTAAAGAATGCAATACTTATCAATAGTCACATTAATGCACATTCAAGTTTACTTATAATTTTATATCAGTAATTGATTTTTTAGTAAATGTTATGAATTTGAACTATAAATGTCATTGATTCACCTTTTTCTTAGTAGCTGATAAGCAACGCAGTGATGGATTTTAACTTTTAACTCTTTGGGTGCTCTCATGGTCCAGTCTCCATAGAAATCCATGATAAAATGGAGTCAAAACTACAAACTGAATTGATTGTTTTTCCGTTTAACTACATATAAAAATGTGCGTAGGGTTAGGCCGTTCTGTTGTTGGCTGCTGCAGTACAGAAATAAGGAATTCCTATAAAGTGCTTGTTTTGTGTAACTTAAAAGCAAATTTGTCGATGTTGTACCTTCCGCCTCGTGTACCTTGTTTCTCGATCAGTCTCACTTCAAGACGGAGCTGCCAGATGGATCCACTAGAGGGCGTAACTGACCTTCGGTTCGCCGTGAGCATGGCAAACTACATCAAAACCAAAAATATCATCATGTTTACTCTGTATGTTTTCTGCTGAATAAGCTTTTTTGTTTAAAAAACAAAACAAAAAAGATATTTAGTTTCAGTTGAGTTTACAGTACGACCGATAAATCAAACTCATGAACTACTTGAAGTCTCTTCTGAATAATTTGTTATCTCTATTATAGCAAATTTATTTGAACAAAGTGAATTGCATTCAGTACGTACTGCCTGTTTGTAGACATTGAATGTTAAGCTACACATATTTTTAGAGATCACTTTCAAGAAACTGTAAAACATTTTAATTAATTGTTAATAAATGTTTGTTTTTATCAGAATATTAATCACACCAACATCACTATTCATTACCTTTTAAATGGATTATATGAAAATTCAAAAGCTAACTTAACATATGTTGTAAAACAGTAAACGAGTTGAACAAATAATCTACTGAGAGGTCATTTGTTTTTTCTTGGAGAAAGAGAATATCAGACAGTTTCTATGCATGATTACATACCTGGACCGATACAGTCAGAACCACTCGACTGTCCCTTCAGGGAAAAAAGAACAAATACATTTGGTTAAACATTCTCCTGGAAAATATTAGAAGTATTATTCACTGCCAATGATGGGTGCTTTTAAAAACACAAATGCGTGAAGCTCTTCAAATTGATCTGGTGAATCCATGAGTGTCTAAATCTTTTTAGATTTTTTTAAGTTTAGGGTTTATTTAAATTATTTTATTGTGTGTTTAAAACAGGGACAGTATTTTTTAAATGTCAGTAAATGAGTGAAAACGGTGGGGATTAATTTGTAAAAATGTATTTACTAAAAATGACCAGCAGGTGTCGCCAGCCACATGCAATTTCGAGCGCTTCGACTGACTCGTTTTGCAACTTTTTCAACTTTTATGTAGCACAAGTGTTGTTGGTGTTGTGTTACTAAAAACAGTGCAGTGAATGGGAGTAGATTTGAAATTTAGTGGGTAAAAATGAGTATACTGTTCCTGATCATTCTTTTAATCATAATATTAACAACATAATAAATACATTAAAATGTATTTGTTATATGTGTAGTGTTTTTGTGTAATTTCTCAGATTGTATATTGTATAAATTCACAGCTGTGACCCTGACTGGACCACAAAAGCAGCCATAATAGTAGTACGAGTATATTTGTAGCAATAGTCAACAATACGTTGTATGGGTCAAATTTCTTAATGCCAAAAATCGTTAGGATATTAAGTAAGATCCTGTTCCATTTGGATATTGGAAAGTATACAATAACAATACACATATAACACATACATTTTAATGTATTTATTATGTTGTTAATATTAAAACGCAGTTAATTCAGTGTTCAATATAATATGATACAGCGAGATGACATTCTTGCATTTAACGTTAATACAGTTTAACTTTTTAACACTTCTAGCGTGAACAACCATGTGATTGATAATTACTAGCTGATCATAACAAAAGGCTGTTTTCACTGACATGTTCTATATATAAGGTTATCTGCTGAACTGCGGTCACACCATCCGCGCTTCGTAAAAGTGCGGTCACGCCATCAGGGCCGGCCCGTGGCATAGGCAGTATAGGCAAATGCTAAGGGGGCTGTACATCCAGGGGGCGCCAGAAATGGAGGAAGAAAGTGTCACTTCCACAAAAAACTAGTTGGTATTATGACTTCAGAAAGGAATATGCCTACATTAATTTAACTGCATAGCAAAGCCTTCTAAGTAG
>JAUMHR010000079.1:2307987-2334170 GCA_032361145.1 Enteromius fasciolatus
AAAAGGTCTTCTACTTGTGACTCTGGCCTTCAAGAGGGATTAACACCCCTTGCATGATTTTATTAGAGCAAGACGCAGCATCTCTCTCTCTTTCTCTCATCTCTAAGTGAAACATAACAGCCCTGAATGTGCCAGCAGCTGAAAACAATTCTCTAAGAGGAAAAAAAAAACCTCCAGAAATCCTCACCCAACGTGTTTGGGGGAAATATCATCGTATTAAGGAAAAAAGGCTAAGAAAGCCCATTAAAATTCAAGTGCTAAGAGACATAGTGTGGGGATTAATGATGAAGATTCCTCATTCAGAAGGTTAAAGACTCAGTTTAGCGTGCAGGGCCTGGAGGGGCCACATGTTATCTTCCAGCACAGTGCCGCCCACCCTCCTCTAAACACACACAGCCTGGACAAGGAAATGCTTCACTTGCTAGTCAGGATATGACAAATAGAGACAAATCAAACACACGCACACGTTTGCTGCCCTACGCTAGTCAGCAGGCTTCAGCCTTGTCAATACTTAAAAAAAAAAAACTAAATTATACAAGGTTATTAGTTTTCTGTATTTGTTTGAATGTGACTTTTCAAAGCTCTTAATCTTGAGTTTTTTTTGTATCATCTGAACTCTTTACTGAACAACTTTGGCTTTAGTTTTGCTTTGTTGACAGAAGTGGAGAAGCCGTCAAGGTTATCCACAGAAATGCAGGGCAGGAAGGTGCTTTAGGCTTGACTTAAATATTTCCAGAGCATGAAAGCTTTGCTCAACACGTTAGATTGTCACTTAACTGTCTTAAGTTTCAGCCAAATTAGATTATATTTAATGGGGCTAATTAAATACAATATGGAGCTATGGCTGCCTTGAGGCAAAAGCCATGCATGCTGTGGGCCAAAACGCCAAGCCTGATGGGTGTGCCTTAAACACTTCACATCTCAATGGAAATGTTTTAATCCATGCTAGAATGGCTTTTCTGTTCAAAAGTAATTTTAAGATAGCGTTTGTTTAGATGTGGTTAAGAAATAGTGGACAACAAAAAGGAACATTTGGATATGCTGTTGTCATTTACTTTAATATTGCTTTGCAAATGAGGAGCAGAGCGGTCACATGTTGAAAAACCTCTAATTGAATTAACATTAGGAGAATCTTTAGTCTTTTGCGGGTTCTAATATGATTCAGATTCTGGGAAGAGTTTTTTTATTATTAACTAATGAGTTTACCAACTTTGAATATCACATTTATTTTTGCAGTTATATTGAATTACAGAATTGGTATGGACCAATTCTCACTATTACCTATATGCTAATTAATCAATAACATATTGGATCCAGATGGAGTTTATACAGACTTTTTTATTTTTTTTGGAGCACAAACCTCAATTTACTTTCATTTCATTTCATGAATAAATTAAGCATTTATACTGTGTATGTAAAACGGCAGCATGAACATTCTGCTAAACATCTCTGTTTGTGTTATGTGGATTAAAAATAATAGAGAAAAGCACCAAAATAGGGCTACATTAAATAGGGTTAAGGTTTAGTTGCTGGTAATTATGGATAGTTTTTTGTTGTTGTTGTTTGCTATTCTTACAGTTAATGCTGTTACTCAATATTCACATATTTATGCATATGTCAAAAATCAGTTGTCTTTGTTTCATTTCATTAAAACTAACTACTTCTCATACTAGATTTATTTCCAGTTAAATAACAGTTGAAATAGGTCAAATAAAAAAAAGGGATTTATATGTTTACGGCGTTAAAAACAACAACAAGAAGGGGACACCAATTTGTACTGTACTCAAGGAAAGTGCCCATTACCTCCAGTTTCTGATAGAATTTCCCTTCAAGTGAATTCAAGCATCATTGTTGCTGTTTTCAAATCTTATCTCTCACATGCAAAACTGCCCTTAGTTTCCAATCAATCTCTGAACTGTCTAGCTAATCATCCTCCATGAATGCGGGAGAAAGTGTACCGCATCATGCGCTTGTCCTTTCCAACGCTCCTCTAATCACCTAGCATGCGCTCATTTAAATATTAGAGTAGGCTTTAATCATGGAAAGTAATCAGTGTCATGAATATTCATACCGCGCCGGTCTAACAGTCTCATTGTCTCACTCCTGTGCCAAATCGTGTCTTCCTGCCTCTCAGCTGTCTGCTCTGATGGCCCCAGTCTGGTATCAATGGAAAGAAGTTTAAAATAAATACACTATTCATACATGATCCTAAGAGAACACTGTGTGTGTGTGTTGTGAGAGAGTTTCTAAAGATGGGGAGACTGATCCCTGTTCCAAGAGATGAATATTTGCACAGCGGCTCAAGAAGACGGCATTTGCATAATGACTTTGTAGTTTTGCATTAATTAAATTTGCATATGAAACTGCGTTAATTACCTCTGATCATCTGTTTTCAACGTTGCAGCATTTGATGTCCAGCCTTCGGGGTTGTGATTAGGGGTTACAGTGGCTGTTTCAGACTGTGTGTGCGTGTCAGGGACTGAAGCAGAATAGAAAGTGAATTTGATGAGTCAGTTTCACAGTCCTTTTTCCTCCTTTTTGTGTCCAAACTTAATATCCTTGCATATGAAACAGCTCTTCTGAGTCCTGCAGTTAAAAGAGAAGAAATGTTTTTGAAGTTCAGAGAATATGTATTTTTTAAATGCACAATGTTTTTAAAAAGTTCAAGGATCAGCCTTTGCTGACTTAAGCACTCTTTTAAAATAATAATAAAAAAATGATCAGGAGCTCTTTGTCTCTGAACGTCTTTATGCAAAATCAAGCACAGATCCAGCAGTACAGAGAAGTTTTCACACGTTTACACCTTCAATTATGGTTATCCTTGACCATAAGAGCTTTACATAAATGTCCAAACTGTTTTAGTATCAATTTGTTTTACATCAAATGCCTTCGAAACCAATTATATTTGAAACACAATTGTTTATTAGTCAAATGATTCAAATAAACAACTACATAAACTTAAAATCAGACATTTAGAGACAACAATATGAAAGACCTGAAGTAATGAAAGTGACGTAGACTGAATAGGAAAACTGACAGCTTTATAAATGCATAGGCAAACCGCAAAATAGTGATTTACAGTCATTATAGTCTGGGCGTTTGTTTTATAAATGTAAATTGAATTTTGATGGTTTCATGCTCTTGGCAACCAATAATTCATTGCTAAAAACACATTGTGGTCACACACCATATTTATCCTCTATGCGAACGAACAAGAGTATTTAATGTCGTCTGTGTCATACTTTCTTTTGCCTGGTTTTGTTCAGGGTTTTCAAGAGCAAGAGCGAGAATGTCCCACAGTAATTTTTGCTTGTGCATGTTTGTTTGGACACGTTTTGTTGTCTTTGTCCTTTCACCCTAAAGTTGTAACGTCGGTTTTTCTGCAGTGTTTTTGCTAACACTTTATTTCGATAGTCCACTTTAGACATTCTACTAGCACTAAGCAACAATGCAACGACATGTCAGCTAGCAGTTATAAGCATAGTAGTAGACTGTCGTAATGTCTTCTAAGACTTTATTTTAATGGGTCCACAACACACTACATACTGACTATCAGAAACTTTGCAAGTACATGTCAACTTATTCTACTAGCCCTAAACCTAACAATGTACTCAAGAGTAGATATGTAGTTGCAAATTAACGAGAATTAGATGACATGAAGTTACAATGTTACTTATAGGTAGTGTAATGTCAAAAAGTGGGCTATAAAAATACAGTGTATCATTGCTTTTATGCAGCTATGCATTGATAAATTGTTGCATTTTATTATTTGCTTGTAGCGTTTTTACCCAACTGCCTGCAACCTTATCCGAATAGATCTGCGACCCATTTTTATGTTACCACACCAGCTCAAACACTGGTATAGATTAAGGTCAGTTCATTTGCAATTTAGCACTAAATAAACTCAACAGCAATAAATCCTGAACTCAAATTTAAATTAAAACCATCTTAGATTATTTAACAGACAATATTAAAGAAAAGATCATTTAACAGACAAATAATGGCATAGTATCATTTGATGTCTGTTGAAGCACTATGCACAGTGGATCCGGAAAGTATTCAGACCCCCTTAAATTTTTCACTCTTTGTTATATTGCAGTCATTTGCTAAAATAATTTTCATCATTAATGTACACACAGCACCTTGTATTGACAGAAAAACACAGAATTGTTGAAATTTTTGCAGATATATTAAAAAAGAAAAACTGAAATATCTCATGGTCCTTAGTAGCAAACGGCTGCAATATAACAAAGAGGGACATTTTAAGGGTGTCTGAATATTTTCCGTACCCACTGTACATATAAATTAGTAATCACCGGTACCATGGTATGTATAAATTACAGTACTTTAAATGTTGACTTAAAATCCAAATTAAAACCATATTAAACTAGACGTACTACTCTGTAGTGTTTGATAGACAGAGTTCTTCTGTACACATTTCAGTCTTTCTGACCTCTAGCAGTAAAACGCAAAGCCATGATGCCCGGCTCTTCACAGAAACCTTACCCATGATCCCTTGCAACACCCAAGCTATGCCAGCATCTCTGTTGCATGGTGCCTGTGGTTAAAGCTTCTAGTGTTTCAGGCCTGCTTATTTTTGGGATCCGTCCAAACGAGACCACCCCATCGCCGTCTGATTGGTGCTGTCTGCCGGCAGGGGTCAACGTGGTCCATGTTGGACGCATTATAGAGCAGGACAGCACTGCATGTGCGCTCCACACCGAGCCCTGGTGGAAAGAGTTAAAGTCTCCCACATGAAGGCATCAAACGCTCCACATACCACTTTATTGTAGTCATATGGCAGCAGATTTGATATTTTTCCTTCCACAGCGGGGAATAAAACTCGCCACTAATTTGGACTGTGAGCGTCGCCACTAAATTTCAGCATGTGCTGATGGTGTTGACCAGATGTGTAACGCTTTTTTTCCTTCTTCCTCTCTGTCTCACTATCGCTCTTTTGTCAAATTAGCCATGACTGAATTCAAGTAAAATATGTAAGAAGAAATAGCAAGGGTGTTGAAATGACATGACAGTTTTTCACGAACGTTGGGTGTAATCTGCACTGCACTTATAAGCACAATAAAAAGAATTCAGAATGCAAAATACAGAATTTTACAAAAATTATTAAAAATAGGTTAAAGTTTTTCCCAAATGGATTGATCCTAAAGAATGGCATTCTCCAAAAAGTGGTAAATTATGGTAACTATGTATTTAGCGGTTCTTATATGTGTTTATTTGCATGCATATTACTAGAATATTAGCCATTTATTAGAAGTATATATTAATGCCTTATTCTATATGACCTTATCCTACATCCATAATCCTACCCAATATCTAAACTTAACAACTTACTAACTATTAATAAGCAGCAAATTAGGAACTTATTGAGGTCACCGTTAGTAGTAAATAAGTGTTACCGAAATTATTTAATAATACTTAGACTTTTTTTTTCCAGAAATATGAAAAATTTAGCAATTTATTATCCTTTCGACATTAGGATGTCTTTATCAGTTAGACGTTACGATAGGCTTGGCACTGCATGGTGAGAAAGTACGTGGAAAGTGCATGGTTAATTGCCAAACACTGACTATAGTGTCACAATCAGGCAGCCAAGCCACACACATGCTGATGCCCAAAGAAGAAGGCTTTTCTGGCAGCTGTCTCGGGCAGACAGTAAAGGATTTTAGATTTTCTCAAACCTGTAACATGTGCAGTCTATCTGTACTTTAATGTCCTCTTCCACGTGGCACATGGTTTACCGACAACAAACATTTTACGTGTTGAGTTTAAAAAAGCTCAGGGTCTGAACATTTGAAAGGACGTTAATAAAAACAGTGTCATTATCAAGACGGGATCTTGTAGACTGCATTGAATTAAACTGCAGTAAACAGCCACCATCGCTGTGGTTTAGTGTCAGAGTTTAGTGGCCAATTTTTGTCATTGTGTGTGGAGTCCTGCTGGGTGGCACCATAAAAGTAAAGTAGTTTTAATGCAATTTTTTCCTCAGTCTGTCTGTATTTTTTAAAGTATAGTAATGGCGGGAAGAATCAAAGCTACTGATAACATTGTTTATTAGCACATGCTGTCTATGTTTTTTTCAGCACTTAATACACAAACGGAATAATGCAAATCAAGTAATGCTCAAAAAGTGTTTTCATTTCCAGTTCAGTTCGTCTTACAGGTCAGTTTGCAGCAAACTGATATTTGCAGATACTGAATTTTGGCATACTTTACTGGCACTATACGAAGTCACAGTGTTGAATTTGCCCTCGGGTCTCTGATGTGTCCTGATGAGTTTAAACTTGTGTGCTTTCCATGAAAGTTCCCTTTATTGTTGTTCGATTCTCTTACTGATTAGTTTTGCACCATAAAAACAGGAAAAGTACCACAAACAATGTTATTCGTGACTTATTTCCATTTGGATTTTTACAGTATATTATGTCGGTTCACAGTGTGGGTATTCAGTATCTCAATTCTGTATATTTCATTTTAGATTAAACTGTAAAGTAATGTCACATTTCAAATCAAATAATGCTGCAAACTCAATGTAGTTTACATGTTGCAATTCCTAATCTTCCTTGTCATTTTGCAGCAGACTACTGCATTCTGCCATACTTTACTGGCACTATATAGAGCTAAATATATATAAACTAACCATTTGTTTTTCTCTTGGTGTGCATTCGCCATCTTTTTTGTTCCCATATCAAAAATCAGCAGTTTATACTTGAAAATGAGTCTCGTAAAATAAGGGGAGGGGGCTGCTCTGTCATGTTGATAGCGGTTGATGACATTACAGTCTGAAGATTTGTAGGGTGAGAACCTCCATGATAATTCAGCATTAAACCCTCCTTGGCAGCCCACTGAATGAATGAACCCTCGGTCTTATCAGTTTTTATTCATGCCAGTGAGGGCTTGTTCTTGCATGTAGTGTGCGGCAGATGTGGCCCTCCCGGTATGTTTGCTAAAGGCATTGGCTAGATGAAAGACTGTTCTTAACCATAAGCTATGCGGGGAGCTGTGCCAAAAGCTGAAAATGCATCATTGTGAAAACAGCCCTGGGAGAAGCTGATCTCCCCCAGCAGAGGATGAAGAGGGCTTCAGCGGAGGGCTGAGGGCGAGATGACACACGATGCAGAAATAGTCTCTCTCTCTCTCTTTTAGTTTGTTCTAATGTAGTTTTTTTCTCATAAATATGACTGGCATATAGCAGTTATCCGTCATTGTTGTCAATCAGTTTGTAGATACGAAACTTCTCTTCTTTATCTGCACTCTTGTACACACTACAAATACATGGACAGTACATTGTTTTGTAGTAAAATAATAAAATCAATTTTATTCAAAAATCAAAACACATATTTTAAAATACTAGCTACAGGTTATTTTTATTGTCAGAACATATGCACAGTATGAGAGATGAAAGAACAAAGGTCTACTGTTTGAATACAAAAAGATATATTTGTTATAATAATAGAGGAGGGATGCTGGTTAGCTGGTTGAAAAAGTCCAAGAGTAGAGCTCAGAGATTTAAAACTATGGATTTTAGTGATAAGCTGGGTATTAGACAAGTTTGTGTGTGTGGTCTGAAACAGAGTTGGATAAACATGCGGTATTAAGTATAAATAAGAATTATAATCCACATACTACACCTTTGAAAATTTCCCCTGAGATAAACAGAGAAAGTATTTCATTGTCAATGTGAAAATTAGAACCTAGTGCATTATAAATTAATTCTTTTAGTGTAGATGCACATTAACACAAAAAAGTATGAAATTGGACATACTGTTTAAGAAACACAGTAGATTATTCCTTTGTGAAAATTCCTAAAAATAAAAATGTATACATTTTTACAATACAGCACACTGTACTCAATTAAACTATCCCACAATGCAATGCACTTGACCTTCCATTTACTGATACTTAATTGGACTGCCAAATGCAGCATTAGAATGCTAGATATTGTTTCTTTGATTCCAAGAGGACAAGAAGACATTATATTGCAATGTATTGAACTTCTAATGTAGCATACAAATGTTTGAAACATTTCTTGTTTTTATATAATGCATTCTGCTTAATATACATTCTGAACACAGGATTATTCTATAAATATAAATTCCATATTAAATATCCAATATAAACCAACTAAATATCATATAATGGCTCAAAATAATAGATTAAAATAGTGTTAGGACAAACAATCACATCATCCAAGCACAGTTTTTGGCATCAGACTTTGATTTGACACATGCTAATTCTAATCTTGCATACTATTAACAGTAGAATGCGTAGTATGCAGTCTAAGCTTTAATCTTGCACTAGATGCTTTTGATTTGACATTTGAGTTTGCGGTTAGCTGTATGTGTGCCAAGGATTATGGGTACTCCATGATCGTCGCACCAGTCAGACGCTGCAGCTTTGGTCCTGCTGAGCGCAACAGAAGTGGAACCCATTCACATGACTGGCATGTGTCGCAGATCCAGCACTCATAAGGCATCTAAAGAGCTGTTTTACAGGACCCTGATTGTTTTGGAAGGCGCGCTGAAGGCCTGCGGATTTTTACAGTGAGCTTTAAATGGGTATAGAAGCCTGGGCCCAGCTGGGGACCATTATAGTACACGTTATCCAAAAAATACCAGGGCAATTATTTCGCATACGGGATACGTTCTTTTTTGCTTCCTTTGCTCACACACATGCAAGAAGCAAGTTCTAACATGGTTCGGTTTGCCTCCTATGATGGTAGATAGCGAAACTACACCATTCTGCTTTCAAAATCATCGGAATTAGCCTTACATTGTGATGAAATTTAATGGCAGCAGCCAATTAGCATAGTCAGGATCAATACAGTCACATGTTTACAGTTTACGGTCCACTATTAAGAAACTTTGAACTACTTTTGCCTAAACTCCTTACTGCTTTTTATTTATTTCAATCATAAAGTCACATTTTGAAGCATTTTCAGAAGACAAGTCTTTTCTAAAGTAACTCTAAAGTATCTAGATTTAAAAACATTTAGATATTTGTACTGTAAAATAAGACAAAGATGATGAGGCAGAAAAACATTTTTCGCGCTGTAGTCAGATTTACTGCTTAGGCAATTGACGTTTGTGCCCAGAACTAAGTGGCCAAGAGCAAAGATGGCACAAAGCAAATTGTGCACTTCTGGGACATCCTGCGCTAGCCAAACAGAGATTAATGAGAATGTTAACGGTTACTTTTTTTTTCCATCTTTGTGTCTTGAAACTGAAAGGAGTAAAAGGATCTAAAGAAAAATGTTTTCAAAGTAACAACGCAAGACTATTTTAATTCTGTCTCCTGTCAAGCTATTAGTGTTAACCGCTGGATATACGGCTGGGAGATTTGATTGTGATCCAGGGTATGATTGTGATGACATGGAGCAATGTTTGCTTTGAACTGGTCCCTCGCTGTCCCCCTATTTGCTTTTTTCTCTCCACCCCGCTGGCTTTTCCGCGTCTCCCTTCAGCCGCAAGCACCAGTGTCATCCATCAAGTTCCTGCAGCTCTTCTTGAACGCCTTTTCACGCCAGCCAGATCTTAACGCGGTGACGCACACTCCAAGCTATGATTCAGACTTGTTGCAATGCCACAAAACGCTGTGCTAATGCACTTCTCTCTGTTCTCACCGAGCCAAGAGTCATAGCTCTTTCTGACAGAGAAGTCTTTCCAGTTGTTTTTCACTGTCCTTTCCTGTCTGCACCGTAGGACGTCTTCGCTCTGGCAGTATCAGATGATGACAGGGCACTCTAGGGTGGCATGTGTTTTTAGTTAGACGGTTACGCTACCTTTGGCTGGCCTGTTTCTTCTTGAGACTGGCAGCGAGTGTGCAGGAGGAAGTAGAAGGCCGAGGTGGGTGTGTCAGTATGGACAGGTATGGTGGTAAATGGTGCCAAAAATTGTTTTGATAAATAAATATATCTTCTTATCTTCAAAGCCAGATAAATACAGAGTGACTTTTATTTTTGTGTTCTGCGAAAAAAACATAGGACTAATGCCAATTATATAAATATCCAAAGATATTCCTTAAACCAACCCTAATTTCTCTCCGAATGAGGGTAATTTAATAACATTGAAGTGCAAAAAAAAAGAGTCTCATCCATTGTTTTTTTTGGGTTTGCTTTGTTGAAAAGTTACAAAGCTCCGCCCCCACAGAGATGTAATCAAAAGGCTTGTTATTGGTCAGCACTACAAATTTGTGTTAAAGCTCATTAAACTTAATTGAAATTAACTTAGGAAGTCAAGTGAAATTATTCATCACGCTGAGACACATTGAAATGCCTGGATTTTTCTCACATAATTTTTGCTAAGCTCAATCAGGGCTGCCATTTGTTGACTACAATCCCATTGCGTTAAATTTCCATTATGACATCAATAGCTGAAAATGTTGCTTGCATCCACACCACTAGGTGTCAGTATAAGTCCCAGAGGACTGCCATATCAGCCAAGGCGACGTTCAAAAGTGTAAGTGGATCCTTACTAAATTCAAATTTGCTTCCAAAATGTGTGTTTTTCCTGGAAAACAAGAACAAAATAGTCATTAGAAAAATATATGTTTTCTGTGCAGGCCCAAAAAATTCAAGGAAATGCTAAGTGGATTTTGTGTGTTAGTGGACTGGGTTTAATTAATACCAGGGTCTCCATGTTTTCTCTGTTTGTTTGTGACAGTGGCTAAGAAAATATGAGTTTATTTGTTTGTTTATAGTGGGTGGTGACTGTGTAGGTGTCTTTTGTGGATACATCAGTATGCTTGTGTGTGCTTTGAGAATGCAGTTGCTTCTCTTCCAGAGGCAGTTTGCGATGTCCCTCCTCTGTGTTCCTGCAGATGGAGACAGATTGGAACGGTTACTGCAACAGGCCTGCTTTCACTTAGACAGGAGACAGCCGTGTGTATGTATGTGTGTGTGCCTGCCATAACCACTATCCCTGCCACTATCCTCTGTGGCTTCTTTACACACACAGTTTTTCCAGTGTAGAATGGGAGTCTTTTCATATACAGTTGTCTGTCCTCATTATAGGCAGGAATCACAGATAACTGTCACCCACCAGAGCAGTGAACTACAAGAGGATTAAGCACCTGGCTTTCATGTTAGGGCGACAGATTTCAAGTGCAATTTTATCAATTAGTGTTTTTATTTTTTAAAGTGTAAATATATATATTTTTAAATAAGATACATTTACTTGAGAATTGTGTAAGGATAACCCCTTTGGACCCTGTGTCCATTACAATGGACATCACCTGTCAGCTCATGTTCCTGTGGTCATGAAATATATTTTATTTCACTTAATTTGTAACATGTGCCAATGGGGTTTTTATCAATATACAATAAATATATTATCTAAAATCAACCCTCATTTTTATTTTATTTCTCTTGTTTATGTTGATGTTAGAAAGCAACTAAAATATACATAATTTTATTTATTTTATTTATTTTTTTTTAATACTATTTCTGTTTATTAAAGCTAATTTTTTGGGATTTATTTCCCACAAGCAGAGCATACTGTAGAAGAAGATGCACAGACACACACACACACACACACTTCACTGCAAGTTCTGGGATTTAACATGAAGATATCAGACTCTCCTCATGGAAACTATGGTGGTTTTGGCCCCAGCGTGTGGTCTGGCTTTTCACTCATCATCTTCTTGCCAAAATCATTTATTTTATTGTCATAATCATTTATCAAAGACAATACGATAGTCTGTTAAGGCTCACAGCTCAATTGATGTACAGTCACATCTATCATATGGACTGAGAGAAATTCAGACAGACAGAAAGAAATGGTAAAGGAAGTATATTCAGTCAACCATCTGTAAAATTTAAAGCTGAATGATGTCATTTTTAGCTGTTCAGACTCTTAAATCTTATGTACAGCGGTAAACAAGTTTTCTGTTGATTTCTCTGAGAAATGTAAAGAATTGTAAACTGTGAGTTCATCAAACATGTTTGCGTCGATCCTCCAGACCAACAATGATTCAACTAATGGCAAGAGTTTGGGGCAGTTCAATTTCAGAAAACGGTTTTGTACCACTACTGACATATAAATAGTAATTAACCGAAATTGACTTCAAAGATACAGCAATAGGGTGTTCAAAAAGTTAAAAAAAAATCTTTGGTACTCTTTCCATAACAGTGCATAGATATTGTTTAGCTCCCTCACACACACAAACAAATGCTCACATAGAAATCACGTCACAGATCCCCTAGAGTGTGTTGGTGGCACAGACAGACGAGTTGCACTACACAGAATCCTGCACCTCTGTGTTTCTCATTAGCATAGTGGTCTGGCCCCCTGATTAGCCACGATCATCACAAACAAGACATCAGTGATGCGAGGTGAGGCCCCACAAGCCCCTGGGAGCCCCAGATCACAGGCATGCTAATGAAGGCCTGCGTTACTGCGGTGTGAGGTGTCAGCCTGGCTTGTGACAGGTGCACAGAGGGGACGTTTGGGGGGGGGGATGGGTCCGGAGGGGAATGAAGGCGTGTCGTAGTCCCCATGGCATCACCTCGTCCTTTGTTCTTTATGCAAATCTTTTGCTGTGGCTTTCGACAGCTAGGAATGTAGCGGGTTCTAGGGGCAGAGCTGTTAGAGTGCCAGGCCCGAGTTGTACACACACACACACAGAGATGCATATGTTGTTGCATTGCTATTTTAGAATTGTGACATCATAAAAATTATAAGACAAGTTGCACCGATGCACTTTTTTTTGCAATATGACAAGTAAAACTCATATAACAATGCAAATGCATGTATTTGTGTGAAAATGCGTGCAACCCAACACGCCGTACACATTTGCATGCACATACTGTAGATGCTCTTGTGTTTTCACATTTGTGTTTGAGTTTTTAGCATTTGCACGCCTTCAAATGTCATTGCGTCATGACCTCATAAAACAAACTGCATGCATTCACACATGCACTTGTCTTTGCGATATGATTACGAAATGGGTTTCACACATTTGTACACGCTCATGTCATCACAAATTGCATACGTTTGCACTTGTTTTCGATATGTTTACAAATGTCACAAATTTTCTGTATTTGCACACAATTATTTTTACATTGTGATATATATATATATATATATATATATATGTCTCACATTCAAGCATGCACGTCCTTGCGATGTTACCATTAAGAGTTGCACGCATTTGCACAAACATATTTTTGCATTGTAACATCATGAAAGGAGTTTCACACATTTGCACACATGCATATATTTGCATCGTGGCATCATCAAACCAGTTTCACGCATTCACACATGCTCATATGTCCTTGTGTTGTACCAAACGAGATGCACATTATCGCACACACATATGTCCTTGCATTGTGACAACGTCAAACGAGTTTCACGCATTCGCACATCATCACATGACTATTCCATTAGTCCAGCCTCAGTAAGTGATTGGTTCATGCTCGGGTACAGCTGGAGACAGCAGTAGCTAACGCTAATGTTGTTTCCCTTGTGAAACAGCAGTGCTCGCAAGTCTGCCAGATTTGTTCGCAGATAATTAAAAAACACCCTCCAGCCCCTCCTCCTCACTCCTCTGTCACTGCATTCATGCTCTTAAAAGGAAATTAATTGCCACAAAATGTTGAAATCAACATATCTAAACCCAGGTTGGAGGTCCCTGAGGATGGACTAATTGGCCGTGAGGTTTTGTAATACTAAACCCAGGAGAGTGGATAAGTTTAGTGTAAGACCCCCTCTGCGTGCACACACTCGTGTGTCATTAATCACATATCCAATGCACACACACACTTACAAAGACATGCACGTAGACATCCCAGTGCTGTTTAAAAACAACGAGGACGCTGCTGCAGAGTTGTTAGCAACATGCGCACCAACAGCCAGCTCTGTAATATAACAGCCACAACTCAATTTAGCTGTTTAACCTGTAATCCCGGCAATATTTATTGAAGTGCAAGAGGGAAGAAAATTAGGCTATTAGGCTCTTGCAATTGAATACATTGAGAGGAGAAAAGACACTCTGTTAACTGGCAGTTGACCTCTGCGGCCCGCAGCGAACGGCTTCATGGACGCGGACCGCGGTAATTACTGCAAATTGAATCACAGAGCGAACAGCGATGATTCTATAATGAGCACTTTTATTGGCTGGAGCTCTTTGCAGTGACATGGTCCTCCCAGGCCTCTGTAGTGTGCCGCACACACACAGTAGGGCCCAATGGACCATGATCAGACGGAGATTTGTGTTCCTGAGGTGCCTGATGGGTAATTTCACACCATCGTGCCACACAAGCTGCTGTCACAAGACATGGATCTCTGATGGGTCATTAGCATATCCTAACTTATTCACTATGGGTTTCTCTCCCTCGTTCTGGCTTGTTTGGAAAGTTGATGAAATTTGTCTTTGGTCGTCATTAAGTCTGCCTGTCTGTTAGCTGACACGGTCCCTTAGTAACATATGGTGTTTTTTGTATGATGTGATAGGATGCAAATTGCAGTAGCTCAAGCACACAGTTATGTCGAAGTAAGAGCGCAAGCGCACACACCAAATGCATATATTTGTGCATGCACGAATGCTCTATTGCACACTTTTTGTCCATCCCACATTATGTTGAGTCCTGTAAAGCCATCAGAGGAATATGGGATGTTAATGAGTCTTTTTTAGATCTAGAGTTGGCTGCAGAATATGTCCGTTATTGATTTTATCCAGACTTGGGCTCGTGTCCAGAGCATGAAAATGAACAGCCTGTGTGTATTTTAGTATCTAATCTCCGCTACCTCTTTTTTCATGTCCCCTCAGTTTCTCTTTCTGTTACTCTCTTAGCGTCCAAAATCCCTCCTGCCAGGTGTCCATTTAAAGGCCAGCCAAACCAAACAGCCTGTGGACCTGTCATACACAACCGCTTCCACTTTTAGCGTCCTCTACTTTCCTCAATCTTTCTCTCTTTACTGCATCAGTCAGGTGTTTATTATACAGTAAACTATAAGCAACTATACGGTATATACACTATATTTTTCTCATCGATATGAAGTCATGTATTTGCAAAGCACATCTCACTGAAAATATCATATCACACAAATATAACTTTGTCAGTAGCTAACTGCACCTGACTATGTCAGTGTATGGACCTGTCAACACGATTCCTTTTCTTTTCTTTCTTTCTTAATCCCCCTTTCTTTTTCTTTTACCACAGAATTATCTCCATATGGAAATAGTGAAGGGTGGGGGTGTTGAATGGGGAGTTCTATATTAACGCCTGGTTGACATTAGCATTAGCACAATGCATTGTGGCCTGTGGGCGATACCTGCCATCTGCATTAGGCTCCAGCCCTCAGGGAGCTACCCTGCTCTCACTAACCCCCTAGTGTGACTCAGATTCTGGGTGAATCACATACAGGCAGATCCTCTTTGACACAGCTTTAGAGAGCAGCCGGCCCTGCCGCACAGTAGATAACCCGCTAGGCTATCAGAGAGCTCTTGTCTCCCCTCTTAGGGTGATGTAATTTTCATTCAATCTTATAAAATGGCTGTCGCCGCACCGCAATGAGATGTCTTTCACATGTTGCCTGTTTAATTTTTAAAAAGAAATGATCCATGAACCTCACTATAGAGGACTCTTAGCTTTGATTACATTCAAAGCCATCACTGAGAACAAACAGATGCGCAAATGACATGGAAGGCTATTAAAGTGTGCTATCTCAACCTCCCCTCGCACCAAATCAGAGAGTTAATAGCTAATATGTATATATTAATTCCGTCCACTTGTTTTGTGTCTTCCAGGAAAAGATGAGCCCTCCAGTTACATCTGCACCACTTGTAAGCAGCCCTTTACCAGTGCATGGTTTCTGCTGCAGCATGCACAGAACACCCACGGGATACGCATTTACCTGGACACCCACCCTACTAGCTGTTCACTTACCCCTCGCATGGCCCTTCCTCCACCACTGGGGGCTGATGCCTTGCCCCGTTCCCCTCTAGCCAGCTTTCTGGGAGATCACAGCAACCCTTTTCAGCTGCTGCGTATGGGTGCCCCACTGCTACGAGAACCCCCACCACCCGGATACATTGAAACCCGATTGCCATCTACCCCACCCTTTGTAAGCCCTCCACCGCCCCGCCATCCTCTAGAGCGCCTTGGCCCTGAGGAGATGGGTCTCCTGTCCCAGCATCCAAGTGCTTTTGAGCGGGTCATGCGACTAACACCCATGGGCATTGAACCTTCAATGGGCTTCTCTCAGCGTCTTCGTGAATTGGCGGGCAACAACAACAATGGCGGTCCCACTCCCCCTCTTTCACCCAACCGTGTGCCCCCCATGCATCGGCTTCTCAGCCCCACTCTGTTCCAGCCTGGCTCCAAACCTCTACCTTTTCTAACCTCACCCCCACAGCCGCCATCAGTTCCATCCAGATGCAATTCCTCACCACCGCTAAATCGGGTGGGCAAAGCCAAGTCCTGTGAGTTCTGCGGCAAGACTTTCAAGTTCCAGAGCAACCTGATAGTGCATAGACGTAGCCACACTGGGGAAAGACCCTATAAGTGTCATCTCTGCGACCATGCATGCTCACAGGCCAGCAAGCTAAAGCGCCACATGAAGACACACATGCACAAATCAGGCTCCATGGGGAGTTCACCTGAGCAGGGAGGGCAAGACTCGGCTGGAGAGGGGCTTAAGAACAGTGAGGAAAATGGCACGAGGGAGGGATTGGATAATGAGGAGGATGAGGAAGAAGAGGAGGAGGAAGAGGAAGAGGAGGAGGAGGAAGAGGAACAACAGCAAAATGGAAGCAGGCCCGAATCCAACCTGAGCATGGACTCGGAGTTGAGCAGAAACAGACAGAATGGCCCAAGACCCTCCCCAGAGGAGAAACCTCTGTCCACTGACAGAGTGACAGAAAGCCAATACAACAACCTCGACAATCACTTGAGACTGCCACCGGGCAGTAGACCATGCGAGGAGATGGACACCGATTCGGCATCCAGAGAGGCTGATAGAGACAGGGGGCCCATGGTGAATGGCAGAGGCTGCGGCCCGGAGGATCCCATTTCAGCATTGTTCCATCGGAAGCCAATGCCTATTTCCAGCTCCAGCCTCACTGGGTCTTCCGCCAAGAGGATCAAGATAGAGAGGGATGCTGAGCTGCCACAGGTGCCCGTTATATCCCCTGAAAATGTGTATTCTCAGTTGCTGGCTGGTTATGCTGCATCCCGCCACTTCATAAGGGAGCCCTTCCTGGGCTTCAACGACTCCAGGCAGTCGCCTTTCGGCACTTCTTCCGAACACTCTTCATCAGAGACAGGAAGCCTGCGCTTCTCCACCCCTCCAGGGGAAATTCTGGAAGGCGGTGGGATGTCGGGGCGAAGTGGCAGCAGTACACCTCACCTTCAGCTGCGGGGTCCTGGGCCAGGGAGACCACCCAGCTCCAAGGAGAGTCGACGGAGTGACACCTGTGAATACTGTGGCAAGGTGTTCAAGAACTGTAGTAATCTGACCGTGCATCGGCGCAGCCACACAGGTGAGAGGCCTTACAAGTGTGACCTGTGCAGCTATGCTTGTGCCCAGAGCAGCAAGCTTACCCGGCACATGAAGACCCACGGGCAGTTTGGCAAAGAGGTGTATCGCTGCGATATTTGCCACATGCCCTTCAGCGTGTACAGCACCCTGGAAAAACACATGAAGAAGTGGCATGGAGAGCATTTGCTGACCAATGAGGTCAAACTTGAGCAGGCTGACAGAGCTTGAGACCACTTACCAATGCACTGCATTATGGGTTTTAGCTGGATAGTATCTTTCTTGACTATATATATTTTTTGGAGTGATTTGATTTTTTTTTTAGTGAAAACAAACTGCCACCTGAGAAACAAGAACACAGGGAAATGTTAGTCTGCGGTTCTAAAACCCTTCTTGCATATCCCAGCAACTAACAGAGGAGTAGTCCATTAGGAATTCATGGAGCCTTTCTACTGTGCAATAATTTCTGTATTTATTGGATTATTTGTAATGATACATGGCATGTGCAGGTACATTATCGATGGGTTTCTAATGCATTCAGTTCCTGAAATTATATTTCTACACCCCATCTTATAATATGACAAATACTGAGATTTTGGCATTCAGCCAGTTTTGTGTTATAAACTAGTTTCCTCAAAGGAAACAAATGGGTAGTTTCTAAAAGAAGACGTCAACTTCTAAAAATCTGAGAAAGTTTTCATGTTATTGTTGCTGTCATTGGCCCCACTCATCATGGGTTATATTCAGTAAATAGACGTAAAGCACTGAATGTCACTTTGACAATAAAATATTCAAGGGGCAAAAAACCCAGGGATGTTTAAAGGCAGCTGATAGGCAGTTTGACTGCATCTGAATGATTTTCTGTTGACAACCTTTGAAATGAATGAGATAAAACAAAATGCAAGTTCATTTACCATGACATTTATGAAAATGATACCATGCAAATGACAACAAAAAAGATATATTTCCTCTATATGATAATGGTTCCTGTATATAAACAGTGTTGAGGCCAACAGTGTTGCATTACCGACATATTTTTTTAAAAGGCTGACATATTTTAAAGCCCAGGTTTTACTTTTAATGATCAAAATGTTAACATTCACTCAAATCCATGCCATTTCTTCCAACTTCATCTATTACCTAATTATAATTGATTGCTTTCCAAACCTTGTACAAGGTCAAATCCCTTCATATGTTAATGGTATTATAATATGTTTATTGTGCAGTCTTGACTAATTCAGCCTAGATTCACTTGTTACATATCAGATTTTTATCATAGGCTCACATGGAGGATTTTTTTAATGTTGCATTCCTATTAAATAATTAAAGGGATGTGTTCATAGACAAATCAATTCATCATGTAATCAAAAATAAATTAGCAGCTATTTGGACACCAAGCACAGGTGCTCACCTGTAGAAATCATTTGAGTAAACACACACACACACACACACACACACACACACACACACAGGCCATTAAGCTGTAGCAGCATTATATGCACCATCCTGTGCATTGTTGAAACCGCAATCACTGGATTGTGTTGAGGCTCTCTAGAAACCCTGGGTGACTGCCTGTCCTCTAAAGGATCCTAGGATTAAATGATTTTCTCATTACGACCTCTGTTCCTCCACACTGAATCGCCTCCACCTGTCTCCTTTCATACATCATCAGCTCAAATTTACACCACAGTCTTCGCCTCCACCCCGCATACACCACAGTTCGCTATCTGCGTATTCACTATTTACAACATCCTGCCGTTTATATTCATGGTTTTCTACAGTTTACATTTTATTTTTGACTTGAATAGAAAGTTGAATTTAAGCTACGGCTGCACATGTTGCCCGCTCGAAATCAGTCAGCGGGGTACATCATAAAGAAATGTACAGCACAATGATGAGAACCATTTTAAAAAAACGGATGTGTAGTTTATCACCTGCTTGTCAGATACTTAGCAAACCTCTTTTTGCGTAAATGACAGGAAGGGACCATAACTTGAAAGAAAATCAGGAGGAAATGTGTTGTAGTCAAGAAAGCATGTCGAATTTAAGTGCTACCAATGGCTTTCGGAGACAGGTGTAAGCAGACAACACGGACGTGCCTCAAATTAACATTCAGCCTTTATCTTCTGATGTAGTTCAAACTCCTGCTATACAGCGGACAAAAACAATCCATGAAAAAATGATCATAACCAGTATGATTTAAATTCATTAAGGGGAATCAAAACAAATAAAGTTGTAAAGGATGACTGTTGTAAAGTGTGCATCATTTTTAAGGGAAAGTTTTAACGCACAGGTTTCTTTGAGAAATTACGAAGCCATTCTTTACTGATTTATTTAGATGGACTAGAGAATTATTGACAGTGGAGGTAAAAGAAATAATTGGAATGAAAAAAAAAAAACTATGACACTGTCTTGAAATGATGTTTACAGTGTTGAAGTATAAGGATACTGAACTCTTCTGTATATGTGTTTTAAATGAGACAAATGTTTTGTCCTCTGTTTTTCTACAATATTGAATATCATAGCAGGGTTTTCCTCTTTCCCTTTGTTTCTTTCTCTCCCCTCCTTTTTTTGGTGCAGGTATTTCCGTAATTTCTATGGATATATGCGCGTGTATGTTTTGTTCATTGTTAAATTCTCAATGTATTTGTAATTTCAGTGGCATTTTATGAAATGATGCAAAAAATCTTTATATTTTGCAGTCCATTATGAAATTGTGAGTCTATTCAAAAGTTTTGTCACTATATCTGTTCATAATTTTGGTAATTCCATCCACAGGAGGATGTAAAAAAATAAAGATAAAAATGAAAACAAACAAGAAAATAATCTTTTGTGAATTATTTATTGGTGTAATTACAACCAGGTCAGTCCTTTGTTTGAGTTATATAAAAATAAAAGTCATAAAAGGCATGTTAGTACTACATCATACATTACCATTAGATAGCCTTTTACAATCAGCAATCACTTCTTTTATTAAGTATAAATGCATATCTTGTTTTCTATTATAATCCACTTAAATTTGCAAGTTAAGCCCAGCAGGGCTGATTTGCAGTTGACCTTTGACCCAAGCACTTCACTAATTTGTACAATCTTCACTGCACCTGCCCTTCCTCCTCTTAGTTTAAGTGCGGAGCACATGAAATCTTGTCTGACCTATTTTGACCTCTCCCATCTCGCCTCATCCCGTCTTGTCTTTTGTTAGCAGGTGGGTCTTTTGTAGCTCCAACAATGTTTCATGTTGGGGAGGGGAAGTACTTAAAAACCCTCTTCATAGAGCATTTACACATGGCCAGTCACAGCATAGACGTTTTCTTGAATAAGTGGAGACCCGTAGGCTAAAAGCAGTCTGACCTAGAGATATTGTAAACAAACAATTGCTCTGTAGTTCATTCATCCTGTGCTGTTTTGTTCTTCCTTCGTGTTTAAGAAACATGTAGTGAATGTCCCTTTAAAGAAGGAGGGGTGAATATGGTTACAATGGAGCCGGACATCTGGGAGACATCTTCTGCCCGCAAACGTCACGGATCCCAGCACTTAAGAAGTCAGATTCCCAGAGCTTCATTCATGGCACCAGTTTCCCCTCGAGGTCTTGCTTTTTTCACACTCTAATTATGACCCGCCACACCAATGAGTTGCCAAGTAGCTCTGACCACGTCCCTACAAGAGATGGTGTCGTAGTTCAGATATGGTGCGCCATTTAAGGTTCCTTTTGGGCGTTCGTAATGGCAGGTCCCACTGGGCCTGTCCTTTCTCTGCCATGGGAAGAGACATATCTCTCCACGGTGGTGAAGTAGCCCCTTATTTGTCAGGCCAAAACGACTAGGATCCAAATAGGTCGCACACAGAGAGAGTGGCAGGCAAATGAGGGGTCTGAACGGAGCGCGGTCGCAACAAACGGGGTTTCAGCAGGGGTTGCGGCTCGCGTCTTGACCATGCCTTGCGACCACAGAGTCCAAGGTATTCAACGGATGACAGGGAGTCTTCCCAGCAGTCCCCTGCTCTATATATCCAGTTACTAATCTCCATTCCCCTGACCACTGCCCAATCAAACTGTGTCCTGTGAGCAGGAACGAGCCCATGAGGCAGACAAGACGGCAACCAGGGAAAATCTGCTCCAGCTGGCTTGCTGTGGGAATGAGAGGGTATGGATAGGACTTTCTATAAAACGGAGATGTAGGGATGTGTGGTTACGCTGTGGCTATTCAGCAGCTGTGGGTTCTGAAGATCTGTCCGCAGCAGAGATATGACCTAAAGGAACAAAGAGTTTGCGGTGTTAAAGACCATATATATGTACTTCCTGTCCTAGTTTAAGATGCCGCCGGTGCCACTGAGTCACTGTCATATGATAATGAAAACTAAATTGATATCTTTATGACTCAAGACAGTGCGGAATCTACAACAGCAAAATTACACAGAGCAAATGTACATTAGTAAATCCAGCCTGTCACAAAGTTCTACACAGTCTTCACCCTTGCGTGTTTATGTATATGTATTATATTGGCTCACATGTAGGATCATTTGCAGCAACCAATAAAATTGTAAGTTCCTAAAAACTATTATTTTATTTGGGGCCTTCAGCATCCATGCACTTTGCACAAAAATATCTTTCAGTTGTTAAAATGTTAACTTAGGCTCAAAGGAAATATGTTAGTCTGCATACATTTCTAAAAGACTAAACAAAACAAAATGTATGCAAGAATGAATAGATATTTACTGTAGTTTAACACTAATTAACACTAGAGACAGTGTAGAGGCAAACACTTTTTTTCACATTAATGGTGCATGGGGAAATTATTGATAGCCTAAATAAAGACTTAGTTTTGTGCAGTTCTTATCATGTCATGATCTCAAAAAACTTTTAACAAGATTAACAAACTAACACATTTATGATGTTTGCCTTACATAAACAGCTTTACTATAATAAACTTGCTCTTTAGCTCACCTGGTACAGAATTGTATGGAGCTCCACACATGACCTGCAAGAAAACAAAAAGTAATGGACACCATTTATTAATTAATTCCCTTGTTTTGAGTAAATTGTGCCCATGAATTAATAATTTGTTCTACTTCCTTGCTGCTGTTATGTGGACAGGAAGAAGAACAAATTATTTTGTAGGCACAATTTACTTAAAACGAGGGTTTTAAATTAAATTAAATTAAATTAAAAATTAATTTTTTTTATAAGTTTTTAATTTTTAATAAGTAAGTTGTGCAAACGATTTATCTTTTTTTTTTTTTTTTTGACCTGAATCTTATGTGTGGAGCTCTATAGCAATGTTGCAGCATTGCAAAGCATGGCAGAATCAAAACAGGTTTGCTTTTGTTAACACATCTGGTCAGATTTAGGGTAGGAATTAGTGTAGTAGTTATATCAATTTGATCCAGCTTTGAAGGCAGGGTAAGCGATTTTTCGGGCCAAATACCAAAACAAACATGTAGCCATGTGTCAATTCATGATGAGGAGGAGAGAGTTTTCTGTGAACAGCCGAGCCAAGCTACAGAAAGATGAAAAACAAAAAAAGCAAAATGTCTCCAGAACGATAAGGCAAGAGGTAGGACTCGTGCAGATATCATGTATCAGCTTTGGTTCTTCTCGATTCTTCTCAACATTAGCCTTTTTCACACTTTCGCGTTTCTGGCTTCCGGACTGACGCTTGCAGAGTAAAAGTTTTCCCGCTCACAACAGCAGCCATACTTAATAATAATGAATTTAAGAATCAAAGTCTGTTTTTACAAATTAGATCCTATGAAAATGCTTGAACTGCCGGTACTGTGCTCTACAAAGCGCAAACATTTCAAGGTTTTTTTTTATTCTAAATGGTGGCAGTTATAATTCAGTTAGCTTTGCCATTCTGTCCTTTTGACTCTCTATGTGATTTCCCCCCCTCTATTTATACTTATTATTAAAGATGTGTTTTCTATTTGCTCTCCTTTGCATTAGTCACATGATGGTGTAAATTTACATTGTATAACATGCCCTAATAAGCACATCTTAAACAAGAGATGACTCGGATTCATGGTCCAGGATTGCGTTGTGTTGAGTTAAATATGCTTCCGGAAGTTTGTTTTATTGTTTTATTGGTTAATGTATTCTTGGAAAAATGTGCACCTGGTCATAAATATTGTCATTTTTTAGTAATTTATCATGATGTGGTGATAAGAGGGAAATGACTGAGCAAACTGAGATAATACCCCCAAATGTACTAGAGATCAAAGACTATTTAAAAAGGGACTTTGCCAGAGATAGAGAATAGAAACCATTCAGCGCTATGTAGAGCACATTATCTAATGAGTCAGTGGTCCAAGCATCCATTAATGTTACAAACAAGTAAAATATCTTTATAGATTATATAACAACAAGATGGAAAAGAGACAAAGCAGAAAAGATAAGAAGCATTATCTGAGAAAACGGCGTGTAACGGAATTAACTTTACCCTGCACTGATGTAATTTCCGATTTTTCTGAAATTGACCTATTGGCTTCTAGAAATCACTTACCCTGCCTTTTAACATTTCAAATTTGAACTTAACACCATGACATCGCTTATAGCGCCTCTTGTGGACATGCACCTGAAAAGTGCCGTGAAATGCGTCCAGAGCAACGTATTTTAGGTTACACAATGTGCAGACAAATAAGCAGAGTCATGTATTTCCAATGAGTCTGGGTTTCAAAATATTCTTAATACTAAGAACTGTTGACAAAGTATTGTGGGGGGAAGCCCAAATGGCTCTGGCATCACTGCAAAAATCCCCTTTCTGAATATGTATTTTATATGTGTAGCATTAGTAGTTCCCTTCACCATTTGACCATATTTACACACATTCTGCACAATTGTACCCTCAGTTAATGCAGAGAATATGAAAACGGGTGCAGATATAACACAAAAGCTGAAGCATATAGCTGTAAGCTGCTAATTTGAAATAGTAATCTTTTCTACTCAACTACTCAACACTTGTGATAAAGTAGCCCCTCTTCAAATTACTTTTTTAACACTAAAGTTACGGGGAAAAGGAAGTAAAAATATCCTCCAGACAGAACAGTGATGCAGCGGGTTTTCATGCTAACTGTACTCTTTTAAAATGGTTAACAACCATTGTTTTGTTTAGTTGCTAAGCTTGTGAGATGTACGTCACCCAAGAAAAGGGGGTGAGGGTGTGAAACTATGTTGTTTCAGTCACCATTGTATTCAATGGCATGCTGACACCCATTCTGCACAGTCCGATATTAATTTTCCCCTGCAGAACAATTCCATTTGTATAAATGAAATATGAGCTCAGGTCATGCTGATACAAGCTCTGGAGATACTTGATGACACATTGGAATGGGGGAAACAGTGAAGCGTAGCCTGTATATAATGAAAAACCACACCTACGGTCTGAATAATTGCCACCACTCTCTCCAAGTTGCAGTCATTGGGATTCTTGTAGTCAGACCTCCCTGGAGCACCCAAACAGAGGTGAATTACTGAACTATTTAGACTGCCTCTTCTCTACCTCGGGGGGGTCAGTGTAATTGTTGACACTGGAGTCCACGCTTGTCCCGGCAAAATATGAAATCTTCTCATTTGATTTGGACTGTAATTATGTCGTAAAAGCAAACTGGCTGTGAAACTGCAGCCCCGCCAGTTGAATTTGCTTTCATCAAGTGCAGACTGGCTTAATTACAGAGTACAAGATCAGCCATCTTTCATCGCACAAGCCTTGTCTGTTGTTTTATTTTCAGAGCCGTATCGTTCCTCTGTTTGAAGCTAATCACTAGGTGATTGTAATGTTCACAGCGGATCGAGAGGAATTTTGACACAGAGAGCAAAGACGATCTCTTGTCTTGAACTTTTAAGGTTGGTTAACTTCTAGCCTTCCTCGTCTTTTAATGGTCAGGTATTCTTAGTCATGGTGCATTTTAATAGACAGAAGATACCGTGAGTTAAACGGGTCAGATATGCCATAAATCAATGTCAAAGCTGCGTGTGTATAAGTGTAATTTTGTTTCAAGGGTAATATATGCAGAAACAAGTAAGCCATTCGTAGGTTGAGCCAGCCTCTTATAATGCAAATACTGTGGCTTCAGTGGCATCAGCACTTGTCTGAGCATCCCATTCAGCTAAACATGGCAACTTAAGTTTAACAAATGGTGTTGAACTTTGTGGTCAGAGTATTTATCAAATCAGTGGCACAGAGGAAAAGTGTTTGTATATAACCATTATATTTTGTCCACTTGCATACATTATCCTAATTACAGCATTAAAACAGCATTCGTTTTTTTAGGATGTAATATTGCATTAATAAATAATTTGTTTTTCTTATCTTTCCTACCCTGTTGGCAAATTTTAAACAAATTTCAATTAAACTACTTCATGAAAATCTTAAATCATTATTGGAAGTTTTCTTATCATACAATGCCTTTTAAACATGAATCAATAGAAAAAAATAAACAAAGTAGAAAACAAAAGATGTAAAAAAAATTTTTTTAACAAATAATTAGTATTTATACAATCGATCTGCCAGTTTCACAGACAAGGTTTAAGCCTAGCCCCAGACTAAATTGTAAATCTGTTTGAACTGAAAGAAAAAAACTTGCACTGATCAATATTAAAATATAACAATACCTTTGTTTTCTCTCAAGATGGACACCAGTAATATTTTTTTATTATTATTGTTTTCTAAAGCACAAATATTAAAATGATCTACATTT
>JAUMHR010000079.1:2340194-2351032 GCA_032361145.1 Enteromius fasciolatus
TGAGTTGTTGACAAATAAAAATTAACAAATAAAATAGTAACTATATATGACCAAAATATATTTATATGTTTACATTTAGTTTATTAGTCCACTTTAGTCATTTAACTAGCTATAAGTAACTTTGCAACATGTCTAGTTCTTATTCATTTGCAACTACATGCTACACTAGCTCTCTGTTACTCTACCATTCATTTTTATATAAGGCTATTGTTGTTCAATAAGAAAAAAAAATAATAATAATATTTTTTTTTGTTCTGATCTGTGATACACAGATTGAAATTTCCCAGGGAGACTGTAATTCTCCTGTGGGAAGTTCCAAACGAGTGTGCAGTCAACAAGTGGTTATAATGCTTTTTTGGCAAATCATGAAAGAGAGTTTGTTGCAATTGAATGGACGGGGGAGACAGCAGTCACTCTATCAATTTTTTTTTATATATAATAATAATTTTTACTTACACGCACACTAAAGTTGAGGTAGTTGGAGGTGGACAGTGTCCCCACAGCCCTTCATTCCTAGGTGACATTCTGCTATGTTGGGAGAAGTATCGGAGGGGACGTTCATGACTCCACCCTCACTCATTCCTCTTTAGGACATCTTCGCCTACAGGGCTTCGCGAGAGCCAGCGTGGTGTGTGGGAAAGCGTCCCTCCCTGCCCGCTCTCTAAGATGCCTCACAGCTATTTCCATAGTTTGCATAATAACTGGCTACATGGGGTTCTTTCTAGAAAGAGTTTCCTGGTAAGTGGAGCAGCGGAGGTTCTCTGGAGACACGGCGAGATTCCACCAGGAGCGGGGAAATCACAAAGTTATGCTATAAAAAGAACAAAACAGTGGAGTCTTGCTGTTTTAATGATAATTTCAGTAACTTTTCAAAAGGAGGTTCGTGCAACCGCGTAACAATAAGCAAGGGACTGATACGTGAAAGTAGAATTATTTAATTAGCCCCTATGAGTAATATTTTTGGGTTCTTTTGTGCTGCCCTTTTTAATGAGAAACTCTTCTTGGTTGAAAGACTTCATTATTTTGCTGTTAACTTTTATTTGTATTGTCGTTCTCAAAAGGAATGCCAACTAAGGCCTGGTTTGAAACACGGAAGACTTTCGTGTTCATAGAAAATGTTCAACCTGGTCTCACTGGAAAAATGCGACTGCTTTCAATTTTGCAATACTCTAAAATTGTGACAATACACACACTTTGCTGCAGTTAATGGTGGTAAAACACATTTTCACACAAATTATTATCAATTGATCAATTAATAAAGATTAATTTTTGTCAGTTCTTTTCACAAAAGACCTTTTACTTTTATTTTTTTATACCATACTTTATAAATTGGAAGCTTATAACAGCCGTAAACCAATGTTAAGGTTTGCATCGTATAAGAATCATTCTTAGGTAATAAACATTTGCCATTCAGATTAAACAGTATGAGCCCTCTAAAACACAACACTCCACAAATGAGCTCACAGAAGCAAGTAAAAATTGCTATTTTGCTTTTATGTCATACATATTTACATTTGACTTTTATTCAATTAGCAGACTCCTTTATCAAAAGAAACTTACAAACGAAAAAAAATACAACAAAGCAATTCAACTGAAGAATGCAATGACACAAAATGTGCTAATAATACAATGTTTTAAACTTGAGCTTTTGCTCAAACTTTGAGTCAGGTTTAGTGAAACATTTACTGTAGCATATTGTACAGTGTGTAGTATAAATTGATGCCACAAATCTTGTTCTGGAGAAAATTGAACTTGTTCGCTTGAATTTGGTATTGCCACAATTTAGGAAGCAATTTGATACTTGATACTTGATATTTATACAAATATTATTATTATTTTAAATTATTATTATTATTTACCAACCTCCTGCAATTCAAGTTCACCAAGTCTATCTGCACTTGTATACATTCTTACATTGTATACACTGACATTCTTTTCAGGGCAAGCCTGCCGACTTTACAAGTGAATAAACATTTATCAGTGTTGGCAAGTTTACTTTATAAGTAACTATTAATTAATTAGGTGGTTCTAACTACTACGTACTTACATTTAAATAAAAACAATTTGATACAATGCATGTTATTGATTTTGCATTGTACCTATGCTTGAAAAATCCCTGCATGAAATAAAATCTGTAATTAAGTAAACAGTTGGTCCATCCCTTAGACCTTAACCCACCCTTAAACCTACCCATATCACCAAACCTGTCCCCAACCTTACCCATATCCCATCTCAATAGAAGCAGAAGTGTTTTGCAATAAAATCAGTAAAAAAAAAAAAGTAAATTGTATTTATATATTTTTTGTTACATTTATGTTCATAGTAGTTAAGGTCACCTAATATAAAGTGGGACTGCGATTCAAAGTAGCTTCACAAACAGAAAAATAATCAATGATGTTTCAAATATGAAACAAATTTAAACAGTAGTGCTATTATTTAGGTTAAATCAGATGACAGTTGATTCAAATCAGTTTCAATAACTAAAATTGTACATACCTTTTTTTTCATGTGGGTGAAAATGTTGTCAGTTGTGCACTTGTTTAGTCTTAGGTAGAGATGATGCTAGCTGACTTAGCAAAGGTAGCAAGGGGTTACATTTAGTCAGACAACCCGATCACATACTCAGAGGTCAAAAGGTGAAAGCCTGAGACTATTTACACAGCCATTAACCTAGAGGAAGTGCTCAAGAGCTGCCAGTCAAGCCAAAGGTCAAGAGCACAGACGTCTGATCCTCAGAGAAATAACAGACTGAAAACATTAGGCCCCGAATATTAAAAATACTGCTGACTACTTAATGACTGATTAAAACATCTATGCATTTATATTTTAGAGTAATTATGTTTTTATTTTTGTTTTTTTTAGGGGTTAGTTGAATTGACAGACAAGTGCTTTTAATGGGAACGCCCACTCACCCACCAAACCATCCTTAATTTATCGTGTGAGAGTTTAAGTAACCGTAGCTGACCATGATGAATGCAGCAGGCGTCACGTAATTATTGTCACAGTTATCACCGTCACTGCTGATTGCTTACATCACACTGTCAAAATCTCTTTTCTGTGTGATTAATGGCTATAGTTCTGGGAATACATTAGGAAGGTTTAGCCTAACGAGGGAAGAGCAGTGGTCGAGCCTCATGCCCACCGGCAGCCAGAGCTGAGGCTTACTCAAGCTGTTCTCAAGTGTGTTTAATTTGTTCTGCTGACCTGGTGTATGACTGTTGCCCTCGCTCAGCATTTACAATCATGCGTTAGCTTTGCATGGGCTGTGTTATATTTGTGTAAGTAGTTATGGACCTTGGCTCGGGACCAAAAGGTAGTCATAATCATAATCATTCAGGGTGCTATGTCTATAATTAAGACAAAGTATTCAATTAATATAGTAAAAAATACCTGTTTGCTGTTTCAAGTGGCATAATGAGTGTTTTGTGCAAACTCAAACTGCCAAATTTATTTATAATTATATGAAAACAAAATGTTCTGTGTAAAAAGGCATTTTGTAAGTGCACTGCATACACTGGAGATATCTCAAATTCACGTTTCACAAGACAAAACGTCTAAGGATAAGAAGATAACCCACGTTCCTGAAGGAGGGAACGGAGACGTTACATCCCCTATGTAACGTCGGAGTGACTCGACTGAAGGGGAACTGGGCAGCACTTTAAAATAAGATTTGTTAATACAATTTAATTTGCTAATTATCATAATCTTACAATAAACATTATGGTCCAACTTTATATTAGGTGGCCTTAACTACTATTTACTTTCATTTAAATGAATTATTTGATGCAATACACTTACTGTATCATGTACATACATGGTTTTACATTTTACTTGTATTTTAAAAATACCTGCATTCAATTATTTTTGATGTGTAAGGTAAGGGCATCTAATATAAAATGGGACCAACACTTTTATAACATTTATTAATCTAGGATAATGTTACTTAATGCACTCCCATTCATAGTTTATTAACTAATGTTGCAAAACATCAATTTGCAAAACATTTACATTGTCCAATATTTATGAAAACTGCTGATGTACTGTTTATTGTTAGGTAATGATATCTAAATCAATAGCTAATGTCAACTAAATTAAATGCATGTAAAGTATTACGCCCTGAAACTAAACAAGTTCAATGAGTTGCGATAGCAAATTGCAGGAGTGGTGATAATTACTGAAATTCTTATTTATAGAATACAGTATATGCATTTAAAATATTATTGTATGACAATGAGTATGATTCTTTTCTACCCACCATTACTGTACTATTATATGTATGTAGCAATAAAAAAATAAAATAATGAAAAATGTGTACAATGTACTTATTGTGTTCATATTGTATTGCAAAACATTTTTGCTACTCTTGAGATTAGAGACACGTGTAGTGGTTATGGGTAGGTTTAAGGGTCAATAAGGGGCACGTCAACAATGTAATTATAAATGTAATTACAGAAATTAATTACAGATGTAATTACATATAGGTATTTAAAAAAAAAAAAAAAGTAAAGGTAAAAACTTATGTTCACAATAAATGCATTGTATCAAAGGATTAATTTAAATGTAGTTAAGGCTACCTAATATGAGTGGGATTGATGTTATAATGCCCAACCTCTTCAATAAACAAATAAATACATAAATATCTGTGTGTGTTAACTTAAAGTAGCTTACATGCACTGTTGTCTTGAGTTTTGGTGAACTTGCATTAATAATTGCAATTCATTAATAAAACAATACATTTGAGTATATTCTGAATTTATATTTTAGTAACTTACCTTGTTTAACTTTTTTATGTTACATAAAATAATTATATATAAGTTTACTTACTAAGACTTTACTAAAAACTTTTCACTGACCCTTCAGAACCCACTTTTGACCCCAGTTTGATCCCTCTGAACTTTGACTGATTAAGCATCTTGACGTTTTGGCTGCCAAATACACTCTCGGTATAGTTTATAGGATTCACACCAACAATATGTTGTTGTTTTTTTCCTAAGATGGTAAAATACAAAAGAACCCAGATCTTCCCATCTCTGCTTGTTATCTGAGCTCATCAATTACTGTCAGTTTCTCAGTCCGACTCATCTTGTGTGTTTCTTTGTCATCTCTGGAGATAAGGTGTCACATCTCAGAATGAGAGACCATTGAGGAAGACATGCTATCACTTCTTACTATGATGATGACCGAGATGTTTGCACTCTCAGTTAGGCGATATGGTCACTCCACTGAATGACTGGCAATGAAACTCTAGCATTTATTTAGTCCTGGCTACATTCTGCAGAGGTGTGAAACAGCAGACTGGAAACCCTTGGGACGAGTAGCAACGTGTCAGGGATTTAAAGGAGACAGGTGCCATTAAGGACAGGTGAACTTGTGGCTCTAATGGCTTTTAAAAGCACAATTATCCCTGATCTTTCAAGTTCATATGTCAAAAGGTCAAGTCTCAAGAGCCTAGTTTTGGTTAAAGACATGATCACACTAGGTAGCATCTGTTTGGTGGGATTTAATGAGAAGGTATTGTTTATATTGCTAAGGCTGTTGTGCAGTGATACGCAGAACCATGGTTATATATGTGCTTTAGTGTGACTAAAACACAGAATCAGAATCAATGCTATACTACAATACACTGCAGTAAAAACTAAAGTATGCTACAGTATACAGTACAGTTTATCAGTTCACCAGTTAATGCTGTAGTATGATGTACAGCATTCATTTACAATGTGTAGTAAATACCATAATGCAAACAATACACTTCAGAAACACTAAAGTATTTACTATAAATTACTATAGTATTTTGTTTTTCATAGGGGACAGTCCTCTCAACAACAGGTGTTATACATGATGTCAATAGAGCCAAGGGTGCATTTTTGTGTTATTTTACTGGTTATTTTATATTTTCTGCCTTTTTATTCATTTTTCAAAGAACAAATATTACAACATTAGCCTCTCTGCTGCCCCCACTAGTTTTGGAGCACCCATGGCATTCAGAAAAAGTTTTTTTTTGGCAAATGAGGTCCCAAAAAAAAGGTCCCACTATGTTTTAGGTGGTACTTAAAGTACATTTAAATGAATAATTTGTACTGTGTACATGCATGTTTTACAATGTAAATCTCGCACCATGACTTGTGTCATGTGACCTCAAAATGCCTTTATGTGGCACAAAATATGTGTCTAAGCCAGTTCTATAGAGTGAAGCCTTAATTTCATGTGAGTGTACATTTTAAATATATATATTTAAACTACATGTTGGCGTTATTTTATTTTTTTTTAATGGTTGCTACAAGTGTAGATGAACCTTATGAATCCTGACAATAACAACTGACACAACAACAGCAGTTGCTAATGAAGAATGAGTCAAGCTTTCCAGCTGGCAATAACTGCTCACGCTGACTACTGTTAACACTCACCTCTGTTGGCTCATCCTGGTCCGTGTTGACAAGCGCTGGCTGCCGTCCAGAGCATTTTCAGCACCCAAAGAATCGGCTTTCTGTGGACTATGAAAAGGGCTGGAAGTAAATGTGTACAACATAGAGGAGTCAATCGCTCTCATATCAACAAGTCAGCATGCCTGACTTGAATTGCAGGTATTTAACTCAATGCATCTCTAAATACAAGGATGTGCCGAGAATTAACTGAGCTTGTCTTCGAATCTGAACTGATATAACACTCCGGTCACAACAATTGACGCATATGCTTCTCACGTTCTCTCTTCCTGCCATTCAGAAGTGAAAACCTGTGTTCCTTGCATCCTGCTTGTGGTGTAGCAGAGTGTGACACCTCTCTACTAAGACGTTCACTTCGTGATTCTACTGCAGTGCTATTTTTAATTACTTTTAACACTATTAACTGCACTACATATTTAACCAAGTAGCTTCATTTTTTCCAGAATGTAGACTTTCCAGTAATAAGCAGTAATAAAATGTGCTCTCTCTTTTAAGTAGCACTGGAACGTCTGATTCATTTTAGAAAACAAGTTCAATCATAAAGTTTATTTCAGTGAATTTACAGTGAATCACAGATTAATTTGAATCATCACTTTTTACAAGAACTTTTTCTCAGTGATTTTCAGAAGTCTTTTTATGTCATGTTATGTATTGTAGGGAAACTATTTCACAAATGTAATTTCAGATTTCTTTCTTCTAAACAACACAAAAGGAGAAATTGTGAGGAATGTACTGGATGCTCTTTTTGATACTGTTATGTATGTTTCAGAGTGAAGTGCAGCACTTTCCTTTTTGCAATAAATGCAGTTAACCTCATCTCTGTATGTGCTGTGAGTTTACTTAATTGACAAATTTGCATCATTTACAACATGTTTGTCAACTAAATTTCGCAAGAATTATGGCAAAATAAAAGTTTGGCCAGGTTGTGCATGAATGCAAATAATTGAAAATGTCATAATAAAAACAATTGAAATAAAAAGTAAAATATTTCCTCTGTTTACTTGCATGTCATGTGACTATTAACCAACATCAGAGAACTTTGGAAATATCAATGTGTTATTAATTTATTGAAATGTTACCATTAATCTTACTGGGTATTGCATGTGTTTCATGTCTAAGGGAATTGGTAGACAGAAAATCATGCAAACTGTTTGTCTATAATGTACTCTCTTTAGTTTTAATGTAGTTAGCTATGTTAGTGATTTGTAATACAGAGAAGTAACTTGACTTAGCTTGGCTTTTGGTGATTATGTAGGTCACCTAAAAATGAAAATTGCTCATCAATTGCTCACCCTCTTGTTCTAAACCTGACTTAGTTTCATCTGAAGAACCAAAAGAAGATATTCGAAGAATGTTAGTAACCAAAAAGTTTAGGTTGCCATTTAGATTTGTTTCCAACCAAAGTTGCAAATTTAACTTCGAAAATCACACAACAAATAGAAAAAAAAATTGCCTCAATTTTGTGCATATCTCTTTTTTATGTAAACTTTTAGGATGTTTGCACATCTTAATGTTCCTATCTAGTGTTTTCTTTTTTATGCAATATCCCAAAATGCACATAAAAATAGGTGGATAAAAACTTAGCTACTGACGTCCATTGCATGAATAAAAAACAGGAACCATTTCTTTAAATGGAAGGATGTACAGTATATGTAGCTTGTAGCTCAGTGGCCTACAGTTTCAAAGTAGCTTTCCTAATTCTGAAGAATATCTGAGTATGTCACAGTGACAAATCTTCTGCTTTCCATCAAGAAAAATAATACAGTGACGATCCCTAAGCAGGTATCAGCGCACATCAATGTGTAACACTGCCTCTCTGGGGTCCGGCAGCATGCTGCTCCCGGCATTGAACTCCCAGACACTCAAAAGAGCCCTTTATCCCAGCCGTACAAAAAACCCGACCCCACCTCCGCCATCATTCCCACCATTGCTTGGAATCCAGCCCTAACACCCCCACCTGCATTTAAGCAGCAGACATCCTTTATGTTCACATGTGTCACTGCTGGTTTACTCTGTCAAAATCCCACCGCACAATAGAAGTGTAAAAAGATTGACCAACTGCTTTTTTTTCTGCACAGCCACCCATAGAGGCACAAAAGACTTGGGTGAAAAACACACCTGCACTTTTATGCAGCAGGAAAGCAATGCCTGTGATACTACACCCGGCGCAGTGCCTGCAGTCAGCAAGCAGACCAACCGGCGCGCGAGATCCCAGCACCAGCGGCACATGATACGAGTTGTTGTGCAGCACAAAGGACAACCAAAGGCTCCCTGAAATATGAGAGCGCAGAAAACATTTAGAGTCAACGTAAGTGTGTCAGTTGGACAGGGAACAGCATGAAGTGGAATGATGTTTACACAAGCAGTGAGTGTTGGCCATTATTAGCCGAGGTGATTTTCATAAATATATATGTTTACTGTGGCACTCAATGCCGTGGCAAACAATATTATCTCAATGACCTGTCGATCTTGAAAGTCTTCTTCACATTTTAATAGCATACACTTACAAAAGGCAACTTCCCAGATCTCTTTTTACTCTTCAGGTACTATACTGCATAGACAACCACAAAAGAATTTTGTTTTAGAAGCTAATTAAATTTATTTGAAAGTGAATTATCAACTATTTTACTGTATTTTTGTCTTGTTTCCAGCCAAAATATCTAAATCAAGATACTTTTACAAGCTAAACAAAATTACTTAAGATATTTTAACACAGTCTCAAGACCAATTCGTACGTATTCGTACAATTTGTAAAATTTGTGCTAATTCCTAAAAAAAATTTGTACGATCTCACTCGTGCGATTTTTTTTTTTTTTTTTTTTTTTTTATGATTTGTCTAAAACCAAGTGATGGGTATGTTTAGGGGCGGGGTTAGGTGTAGGTCATTCGTACAAATTCATACCAATTAGCAAAAAAATCCTGAATTCATTCAATTGAGGTCGTATAAATTTGTACGAATTAGCCACCTCGCAAAATATGTACGAAGAGACTGATGTGAGACTGGGTTGGATAATTTGTCTTGTTTCCAGGGGGAACAAAAATAATGAAGTGCAATTTTTGTGAGCCTTTTTCTGTCAAGACTACTGTATAGTCAATTGTTCACACCTTCGAATAGAAAATAATTGTGACAGTATATCTCACATTATGATGGATTTATTTGACAAAACGTAGCTTTATGTTTCACAGTTTTGTTTGATTTTTTATTATGTTTTAGATTTTTTTTTCGCTGCTATGACTTTGTATCTTAGTTTACATTTTATTTGAAACAGACTTCCATACCAATGAGCAGGCAGTTTCATGAAGGATGGATGTGGGTCCTGCTCATCACTGGCCCCAAGAAAACATTTTCTGCGTCTCCTCAAAGATGATACACCAGATTTGAAGGACTATTGCATTGAAAAACCTCACAAGTTGAGAACAAACTAAACAAAAATGCTTCAATGGCAGCAGATAAAAGTAAAGCAGACTTTCCATCAACAGCGACATGACTAAGTTTTTGTCTCTGTGTTTGTGTCTTCACTAAAACAATAGTCAGCAGACCACGGAGAAAACTTGCACTGTTTGGACTGCATTTGGAGCATGAAACCGGCTTGGTCAGTCAGCGAGAGTTAAAAAGACAAACTGGATGAAGCCGCTTCTGGTTTTGATTTCATTTGAGAGAGTGTCTTTTCTACTCTTGCACAAGAGCAAACCTGTCCTCTGGTTGGACGGCGGCCAAGCAAACATGCCGAGGCCGACTCTGATCCTCTGTACATTTCCCCATCATCTGTAAACCCACCACCTCTGGCAGGCCTTGATAGCATATCGCTGTGTAATTACGGAGGGACCCAGAAGATCTTCCAGGAGCTGAATCCGCATACACAGTCTGAGGTCACGTCTGTAAAATGTGTGCCTAAATGTGCTAATGACTCAACAGTTATATTTTGCAACGCTGGCTGTTCAGATGCATTGTTAGCCTGTGCAAAAACTTAAGCCAGAGTGGACAGGAATGCTCTTAAATGATGAGTTTCTGTCTACCATGTATAAGTGTGTGTGTGTTTGTGTGAAAAAGTTTGTGTCCAGACTTTCAACAAAAGTAGAACTGTCCCCCCCTACTGGCCCAGAGCTCCATTTTACTTCAGAAAGTCCAGAGACATACATTCAGATAATGTTTGCAATGCATTTGATGGTTGTTAAAGTTTATTAAAGAACTTTATTGTAGAATGCCACTGTGAATGAGATACTGTAAATTCAATATTAAATCTGCCTTTAATTTCATTTGCAGGTTTAAAATACAATAAAATAGTAAATGATTAATTAAATAGTCGAGAAGCAAAATTGCATGAGACATTTTCAGAGATTTTTATTTTAATTTTATTAATGTTATTATCCTTAGTATTTTATCCTATAAACAAATTG
>JAUMHR010000079.1:2407325-2417754 GCA_032361145.1 Enteromius fasciolatus
GACTAAACGCTATTTTCTTGCTATTGACAAACTTCATAATAAGAATTGACTTCATTGCATTAAAAGAAAAAAAAGGAAAGAAATAAATCAACAATTTCCTTACTCAATTTATGTAAATTGCCAATACTGACATGTGCTTGTAGGTGACAAGAAAAAGTACTTCAGATTAATGAACAGCTAATTTTTTTTGTTTATTAATTAACATTAAAAATGTCATTTTAAATCAAACTATAAATTACACTGAAAATATTTGGAATGATTCATTTAGTCTGCAGATATACTTACTTTTCCATAGCAATGAGTGGATCAGGCTTTGATTCATTTAATAGGCCATTAAATCTATTTTTATATATTTAAATGCTAAAACAAAAAAAAAGAATAATATCATGTAAAGACGTTAGTAATATTGCTTGAAAAAAGGGAAAGAAAATAATGGGAAAAATTAAAAGTAAGTGACACTCTTCTGTTTCCTCCTGTCAGAGCTCCATAAAGATGACATGAATAACAATTATTCAAATTCACTCTGATCTGGGTACTCACAGCAATCAGTTAATGTCTTAAAAATCAATTTCAGTCCCGCACGGACTCCCGTTGAATGCCCTCAGAGCAGGCAATTATTAAACACACACACAGACCAAAGGCATAATTAGCAGGAGATCGTAATAAAGCTCATGCACTGAAAGCGACTGATGTTAATAGGTGAACATGGAGCAGGACGTAAGGGAGGTGTGCAGAGACCTCTGCCCAGCACTGAGACAAGGATTGCCAGGTGTGTGTGTTTGTGTGACACAGACAGCCTTATAAACCAGGCCAATCCTAAAACATATTCCACATATACCTTATTATGCATATCCTTTCATTGAAGGCTCACTGTATGCATTAGCAGCATTAGAGGGACAGTTCACCCAATAATGAAAAGTGTGTCATTTTTTGTTCATATTAAAATCATGTTGGTCCTTATTGGCCATCAAGGTATGTAAAAGAAACAAAAAAAAGAAATGCGTACAGGTTTTAAATATGCACGTTTTTGTTTTTTAAAGCGCAAAGATCTTCAAACCAATTTTGCAAAATGTGCTAGTTTAGACTTGCATTCAGATGTTGATTTCTTATGAGTTCATACAATGGTAATTACATGAAAATGTTCAAAATACTTGAATTTCAATGAATGCTGTATGTCAAACCCTCAGACCTTAGAACAAAAAGAAAAGAAAAATGATGAATGAAATGAAAAATTTTATTTTGTATGAATTTGTGCAATTTTTAAGGCCAAAATTGGCCAACAATTTAGCAAAATATAAATTGGTTAGATATCGCCATTGTATTATTTTGGTTTAGACTTGAAAATTGTATGTAAATACTTACATTCCAATGTAATTTTTATAATATAAAACAATACAGTCTGCATACATTTTAATGTAATTCTGCAAAACATACAATACAGTACTGATGCATTGCCATGAGACTGTGCTGGTATAAAATTCGCCAAAATATTCAAAATATTTACATTCCAATGTAATCTGTATATTATTTAAAATCCTCAGTCCTCAAAAGTCAGCGATCAGTTCTGCAAAACACACACAATATAGTAGTTATAAATTGCCATGAGATTGTGCTGCCTTAGAATTGAAATATGGCTGTCAGTTAGTCAAAATACTTGCATTTCAATTTAATCTGTAAATTGTAAAACTTGTCAGAATACATGGATTTGAAAATAATTTGAAACCTCAGACCAAAAATAAAAGAACCCACAGCAGCAGTAGCCCAATTCCATGGGAAAACCACAGATTTGGCAACCCTGGCTTTTTCGGGCACGATTCGTGGGCACCTCCCCCTGCAGCCCCCTCCCGGAGAGCACGGCATTATAGTGCAGTGACACTCCGGAGGGATGACCCTGAGAATCTCATTATGCATGTACCCAAAGAAGCCTCGGGCATCTGCATACAGAAGACAGACCAAATAAGGTCATAAATCAGCATCGCATATTCAAATGAATTTGGGGTGGGTGAGGGAGACCCCTGACTTGCACTTAAAAGACCTATATGTGTGAGGGCCTCATTCTCATTAAGAGACGAAGCCAGTCTGACCAGCGAGCTTGTATATATCCTACTCATCGCATTGCCCAGGGACAAGCCATCACCCCTAAACATCAATATTCAAACGCAGATGAGATGCAGTGCTTTCTCTGTCTTCTGCTGTGAAGGTCATGTCTTATTGTGCAGACAGGAGAACACTTTAGACCTCTTATGTTTTCTATTCACATTGGCACTGAAATAAGCAGCATGTGTTTCGAGTCAATGTGGAGTATGATGAGAATCATTTTACAGGGAGCACAATTGGGATTATTGTACATTTCTAATCAAGTCAAGGCAAATGCTGTTGCCACACATGCATTCCTAACAGTGAAGCTGCGGTATTAAAAGGCGAGAAATTATCAGAGCTCGTTTAAAGAAGCATACACACAAAAGGATCACATTCAAATGCGGTTTTTATTCACGAGAGTGTAAAGTAAGACAGATTCAGCTGTCAGCTAACTGCAGATAAAAGTGGGCATGTTTACAGTTTACAGACAGACGGTCTATACTTGAATGAGAATTTCCAGAAGAAAATAAATCTCTTTAATAACACCTTCCTCTTGTCTCTGTTTCATTTTTCTATGTGGGGGGAGGGCTTCATTTTTTTAGTTATATGCAAATAACTATCCATCAATCAATTTACCGGTCTTACATCTACTATCAGTTGAGCAGAGGCTGTGAAATGTAAGATTCTACACCAACAAAGCAATATTCTTACTAATTAATCCAAAACCTTCTTCTATTAGCTGGTTTGTTGAACTCTTTTCAGAAGCAAAAGCATGATACCCTCTTGTTTGACATGGCTGGTCATGATCTGGTGGAAAACAGGAGGCAATGGAATCCGTCTGTTTTATTGCCAGCCTTGCACCGGCTGACAGCGTCATTATTTCTTTCTGGACACGTCGTGATGCAAATGTGCTGCCTAATAATGTAGGTTGTAGGGGAAGATCACTTTATCTAGATGCGAGAGAATCAACGGAGGAGCAGCTGTAACAGCAGGCAGTGTAAATAGCAGGGAACTGGATTTCCTTGCAAAAATTTACTCTCCATATTTTGCTGCTACAGTGTGCGATGTTCAATACAGTGATAAAGAATAAATTGTAAAATTTGTTCAGCTCTCAAAGATTTTATTTGGCTGGACTCTCAGAGCAGTGAGAATAAACATTTACAAATGTTCCAAACCCTAAATCTAACCCTTTTTACAGAATGGGTACCATCAAGCAAAGATTAAATACAGTTCAGTGTAATGGGTTTAATATATTTCTTTCCAAGCCACTGGCTTTGATTTTACTGGGGCGTCTGTGTAAGATCATTTACTGTGTCAGTTCATCCAAAATATGTAGTAGATATATATCATTATTAATTATATTAACCTTTTGTGGATCCCACTTTATATTAAGTGGCCCTAATACCTGTGTACTTGCATAGTAACTAGATGTATGTTAACACAGTGATACATAAGATCTACAGAATTAATATTACTGTAACTACACATATGTAACAACAGAATGGTGTGTGTAAGTACATGTGTAACAGGAAATATATAGCTACATTTAATTGGAACAACTTTATCAAGGGGGTGGAGATAGGTATGTTCAGGAATATGTAAAGTGGGAGGAATCGTTGGAGAAAGGTGAATTCAAATTCAAATTTTATTGGTCAAATTCACATGCATACATGGTACGACATGAAGTGAAATGTATTGCACGACTGCCCAACAAATTGACTCAATAAGAAAGGAAAACAATAAGAACCACTTAGATGAACAAAGAAATAAGATAAAGAATAAGTACAGTAATAAATATAAATATACTATAAAGAAAAATAGAATTAGACTAGCAGTGAAGAATAAAATCGAATATGGCTATAAATAAAAGAAATACAGTAGAAATAAAATATGAATATGGCAATTTAACTATTATATATACATACAATACAACTGTATATCGGTGTGTATAAAGTGTCCGTGTGCTGTGCAGAGTACTGGAATGAGTAAGAGGCATACTGAAGATAAACGGTATGTAAATTCTACTCATTTATCTACACGTAGCCTTCTCCCAACTGTCAGTGTCAAGTAGTGAACCACTGTAATATATTGTAATACCAGTGTACTTACATGGTAACTTCTAAGAAACTGTCCACTTACCTAACTTACTGGCCGCTGCTGTGTAACATCAGAGCAATTACATGATGCTTAATATAAGGTGTTACACTTTCTTTAACAAAAAGTGTAGTTAGTTCTTTTACACGTTTGTACTTTCATTACAAAAAAGTGTTGTTACCAATGTCTTTTTACACATTTGTACTAACATATCATTCATTGGGTTTTTACATATGTGTAGTTACACAAACATTAGAGCACATACCATGTACAATTGTGTTCTTACACTGTGGTTACACACTATGTACACATCTAATTACTATGTAAGTTCACAGGTATTTGTGACAAAATATAAAGTGGGATCCGGAGCCCCGCACATACATAAAAAAATAATAAATTGTGCACACAATTTACTAAAATTACAATTTACGCGATTACTATTTAATTACCTCGATTTGCTCAATTGTATGCTCGATTTGCTAAATCCTGCGCACAATTTACTAATTCATTCCCCTGATTTATAAATCATGCACGATTCAGCCTACTATTTTATTTCCTGCTCCGCACTAAGGACTTTGTTTGAGCAAATGCAATTTTCTCAATTTGTTTTAGATTTTCTCCTAACAAACTATACATCAATGAAAATCTTGTTTAGTCAGTTTTCAGATGATGTGTAAATCTTAATTTCTAATATAGTTATTTTCATAAGTTAAAAACGGCAACTGAAAAAGAGCTGTGAAGTTTTAAATTTAACAGCACTGCGGTTTTGGAAGGTTGAGTGCTAAAATACTGACAGAATTTTCATTTATGGGTGAACTATTGCTTTAAAACAGAGGAATATCTGACAGGCAGGGGCACCTCTTCAAAACCGATGTCTCAAATAATATTCTCTGCAGAAGTTTAAAGTTTAAACACAGAATACAGATTTCACAGGAGGTTCCCAATTATATCTTGGTAAACACAATCATAGCTGCAAAAATATATGTAGAGCCCTGAAGTTTACTCAAAACCTTGAACCACGTTTTTGGAGAGAACTAAATGAAAATGAGTCAGAGTAAACAAAACATGATTAAATTTCCCTCTGGTGTAAAAAGTCAATTGTGAGGAAATTGTTCCTCAGCCCTAAAAAATAAAGAAAACTTTAGTCTCTTGAGTTAATAACCAGTAACAGAGATCAACTCAAACAAAAGATCAGTCCAGAGTTCGTTTGAATACTGCTATCCTCTCTATTAAAACACAGCATGAACTGTGAACCTTTTCTTTGATTTGAATTTAAAAGTTTGTGGATGCAAAGGTTGCAAGTCTGCAAGTTATGTCAGGACAAATCAACAGATCAAATGAGAGTCAACGATGAGCAGCCTGTAATATCTGAGGAAAACTTAAATCATTTTTGTTCTGAAGAGCAGATATGGGGAACATGGTATAAATCAGCCTGACAACTGATGCACCCGGTTTATTTAGGGTAGATTTTTGGAACACGGAGCTAACAATTCAAACCAATGTGCAAGTTAATCAATGGTCCTTGGCTAAAACAATTAAACTCGTTAAGTGGTGGGGTTGTCGAAGAGATCCCCTGTGTGCGCTGAAAGGTATCATCTCTCAGATGACTGGGTTTCAGAGGTTTGGATGTTTAACTGTGCAAACATTGAGCATGAACGCATGTATCTCCCTCCCTCATGTCCTGTTTAACAGTTCATTTATCCTTCAGATGTTCATGGTTAAACTTCTGTCACTAATAGCAAAATAAGTCTATGTGAGCTAGGTTTTCAGAGATGTCTCGGTTCCAGTAATGCTATCTTCCCTTCATCCCCTAATAACCTAAGAACTGATGGATATCTCAAAGGATTAGGTCACCCTAAATCGAAATTCTGTCATTATTACTCACATTTATGTCATTCCAAACCCACGTGCTGTTATTTTGTTCTGCTTCTCTAGCTAGCAACAAGCGCTAGCAATACCAAAGTCACAAATCCCAGGGAACGCATAAATTGATGTTCAGATTTACCACAGCTCCAAAGCTTAGAGATAGACCCTTAAATAGCTTTCAGTCTACATTATATGTGGCAGTGCTGCATTTTACAGTAAAAAATTGTTGTAGACTTGTGTAGTATATTTAGAATGTTATCTCTAATGACTTTTTTTAACATTCAAAATTCAACAATAGATTTCACAGCAACTCGTACATATTTTACAATCATACAAATTAATATGATAAACCAGTCACTGAGGTTTCGACAAATAATACAAAATCGTGCGAGTGACGTTGTACGAAGAATACGAATTAGCCACCTCGTAAAAAGATTGTGAGATAGCACTGGAAAATACTACTGTAAAAAATTATCGCAACTAGTCTGTACTAAATACTGTAATAAAAAATAGGTAACATTTTAATTTAGGGAGCAGTTCTCACTATTACTTGCTTATTAGCATGCATATTGCTAGCATAGTGGTTGTTATTTTAAGACCATATTTTAGATAACGCTTAATCCTACCCCATACTTAAACTTAACTACCTTAATAAAAAGCTAATTGGGGGGTTATTGAAGGCATAGTTAATAGTTAGTCAATAGTGATAATTGCAATCTTGATCCAAACTAAAGTGTGTTAGAAAAAAATCACACTCAATTATTTTCTTTTTTTTATTGTGGCAATTAACCGTACGAAGGTTTTATCGTTATGGGATGATTTTGCGATAACTTTATGAATAGAATCTACTTGTGCCGGATAAGACAGTATCGTAAGTGATCTGCTATTAAACTGTGGCTTCAGTGCCCTCAAGGCTTTGGTACTCATAAACAAATGATTTATCTGAAGTTTCCGCATCAAAAATCTACTACTTAATTATTCGGCGGGGCGGGAAGATTCATCTTGAGCTGAGTTATGGAGTGGCTCCTTTATGAGTGAAGTTGATGGAATATCAAGCGAAGAGTCTCGCCATAAATCCTCAATAACGCAAACGTTTGAAGAATCTCTCAAAATAAAAATGCAAATGTGATTAAGAAACGGTTACCTTGCGCTGATACGGCAGCTCATTTTCAAACCCCCGCTGCCTCGCACGCCCCCGGCACCAAGGAGCAGTGGCGTAAATATAGAATCATCCGCGCGATAACATCTGCTTTTACTATGCGCAGAAGAGAGGGCTTGCTGAAAATAAAAGTGTCCCGCATTTTTAATCTTAGACGAGTGCTTCGTCTAATGAGGGGGCATAAACTTTTAGAGGGGTTGCGATAGAGTGCAGCCTTGGAGATACAAATGGAGGGCGTTTGAAAATGGCATCTGTACAATGTGGCGGCTTGTTAGTGAGCGAGAGCCAAACACTGAGGACAATCAAGACACCTCGTCACTTCCTTTTTATCTCTCGTCACTCGCCAGATGAAAAATCACTATGAATCCGCTACATCCTTCCACATTAGCATAACAAAGCCCCAGAGGGGAGAGAGAGCGAGCAAGGGACAGAAAGAGGGAGAGAGAGAGAAGACAGAAAACCTGTCTTCTTCAAATCTCCCAAAAGTCCCACCGACATGCTTGAAATGCACAAACTCTCTCTATTTGCTGCCTTGCTTTCTCTCAAACGCACACACACACACACACAGTGGGAAATGTGTAGAGAAAGTGCAGCTGTCTGCCAGGCACCTCGACATCTCCCATTGCAGCATCTCACCAGTGCTACGCTGTCAGCACAATAGATTAGAAGCATTAAAGACAGTCGTTCTTGAAGAGCAAGAGAAAAAGAGAGTAAAACACAAAAAAGCCCTTTCCATTTCTCTTTCCCTCCCACCCCAGCCCCGTTCTCATCTCCTGCAAAGACACTGGATGAAGAAACATTATGCATATGAAAATGTGCTGTGATTTATGTATGCATGCCGTGCTGATTCCATTACGGGACACATTGGCTGTGTTCCAAACCTAGTGAGCAGCCTTGCTGTCTACTAACTACATAGACAACCACCTTCTAAAATAGCATCGTAATTGGAATAAAACCTCACTAGTGATCAATCTGGTGCATTCATGTAGCACATTAGAGACTAAAGGCCTTTACACACCGATCATCATGATCACGATCATCATTACACCACGCTCAAATATCGTCAGCATTTTTCGCTGTTCATACCCAACCGATTTTCACTGACGATGACCCGACGGCGCTTAGTGAAAAACAGAAATACCCCAGTACACAAGGTGGCGGTGGGCAACTTTTTATGCTTCTGACACTCGCTTGTCACACAGAAAAAAAAGGGAAGAGGACCATAAGACACGCTGGTCAAAATTATTCACTTCTTTGTTAACTTTTTTTTTTTACGCTTCGGTGTGCACACTCACATCGGTTTAGTCATGAGGTATTAAACGTTGCGATATTGTCCCGGTGAGAACAGAGCTTAACAAATCGATTTAAATAGAGATTGGCAATAGTAATGCAGTGCTACTTCATTAAGCATGCACAAATATTGGGCAAAATAGACAATTTTAGATCCATATTTATTATCAGTGCAAAATTAGCAAATTCATTAGGTAGCACTACCACCTCACTGTAAGATGGCCAGGTTTGTTTGTTTTTTTTGCATGGTCCAGGTTTCCTATGGTCCATGATTTTCGCCTGTCCCAGATGAAAGACTGGAAAGGTGAAACAATTACAGCAATTTTTTTTTCCAAGTTATTAGCCGCTAAATTACAAGAAGAATAACGTGCATCTTTCACCATGAAATGACATATGACAGTGATAATCAATCAAAATGAGTGTTTACTGTATTTAAATGCAACATGTTGACTTTTTACAACGAACTCATGGTAATTTATACATAGTACTAGGTGTAATTTGTATCAATGACCACACCTAACCCCACCCCTAAACCTACCCCTTACAACCTATAAACTATAAACAACCTATATGAGCATATTGGTTGGAGGACAAGTTGCTTATCCAGCTCCTCTAATTGTCCCAAGATGCTCCAAAATCCTTTTGACACTACATAGGACCATAATTTTTGGAGCATGGATGGAATATTGCAACGGAATGAATAATATTAACAATACAACCTTTGCATTGTCCGTAATTTTGGAAAATATTTTCACAAAGCTTATGGCAATTCATTGTGGGACCGCCTTCTTTATGAAGAACACATGCAATGCTGGCTTTGAATTTGATTAGTATTTTAGAAAGTTGTCTAGCTTTTGTAACAACCTTTGTGTCAGTGCTCATGATGCCTTAAATATATTGTCTTGGGCTCTGTCCCAAATACATCAGCTCACCTCTCACAGTTTTGCTTCAAGTCTATACAAGTCTACCACTGGATAATAGAGTCCATTTTAAAGTCCACATCAACGCAAGCTTGGCAAAAGGCACAACAGCCTAAAAATCCAAATAAGACAAACTACAGTCTTGTGGATGTGCACAAGCAAAGACTGCAAGTCCATTTAAATGCATTTAGGACATGTACTAAGACTCTTTTTGGCTTCTTTCTTTCTTCTTTGAACACTTAGCCATCCTGATGCAACCAGCCATAATAACTGCTTAAAGACATCTTGATTCTAATGGGTAACCAGATGAAAAAGAACAGTTTATGTACAAGCCTTAACACATTTCATCCTTCGGGGATATGCTCCAATCCGGCCAGGTTTAAACACGCATTATAACGTCTGTACATAACAGCGTGACCAGCCAACAAGGCTCGTATCATTCTCTAATTCCCATGCACACAGACTTACTGACATGTTTGGTTTGTTAATCACATTATTGTGAAGATGAGGGACAGGTGGTTTAGGCAGGGAAAATGTAGTACCTCTCCTGCCTCTCTTCTCCAGCCTCCAGTGATTGAGGTCAGACAGCCGTTTCCTTTCTGGCCAGCTAATGTGATTGCATCTGAGCAATCCTCCTAAACCACATCCTGCTCTGATCTGCATAGTAATTGGCTGTGCTCTCCTTGGACGTGACCTTGGTGAGGTGCTCTGTCACTTTCCCCTACATCGCCAATCATGCAGAGATGCATGGTGCTCTCTCCATTTCGTGTCTTCTCAGTTTTGCTCGCATTTTCTTTTTGTTCTCACTCCCCCACCCCACCCCATCCCAGAATGCACCTCGGTTTACAGACCATCAGGCTCTGGTCACTAAAATAAATTCATCTTCAACTGAAATTGGAGACCAGTAACATTGTCACAACTAAGCTAATTCTTTTTAAATGAGTGATATTATCCATGCATAATATCATTACTGAACAAATTCTATTTACATTCAGTTATCGGCATGTCATTGCAAACCTGA
>JAUMHR010000079.1:2450965-2461797 GCA_032361145.1 Enteromius fasciolatus
CTTGTTCTTCAAAACCCGCTCAAGTGCAATAGAAGTTACATGATAAAGTGTGTTTGCTTCTTAATATCTAATAAAAATGAGAACCTAAACAAGAGCCGTCAGATCATAAAGATATGCAGTTTCCATGACTACCTCTATGTAAAACTTTTGTTTTTTCAGCTATATTCAAATTCCCTGGATTTTCTGTGTGTACATTTTGTGGGCCAGCTTTTAACACAACCTATTTCATCTGCGACACTAGCCTCGTGGCCTGCAGCGCGTTCACTTTCTTTCATTCGCGTGTCTAAAGCACATTGTGATTTTTTGACTCTTTTCTGTAACACTGATCCTAATTACACACCCCAAACGAACCGAGAGCGGCTACATTTAACGCCGAACACATCATCATTGTCTGTTTGGCATTTGGTCTTTGTGCCTATGCACTTAAATTACATCCTGACAATCCCAGCATGCATTAGAGGACAGAGAGAGAGAGAATGTGTGCAAGAAAGTGTAACTTGTCTGACATCCCTCCACCAGGCTAACTCGTGTTTAAAACAAAAAAAGGAAGCCGCTGAATCCCACAGAACTTCCTGTTCACTGCTCGTGTGAAGAAAGTTAACATTCCATTGAACGCCTGAAATTAAAGGTCTCTGCAGTCAGACTTATTCTCTTCGGACCTGAAATCAAGTGAACCAACTCCTTTAAGCCACTATTGAATAGAGTGAAGGAGGGGTGCCCTCTTGATTGAATAATTGATTTTCTGGCACGCTCTGTGTTTAAGAAGGATAAGAAGACATCCTTTGGCTGTAATGATTGTAATTACTGCAATGACTGCTCATGTCAAATATGACACTGAAAGGACTGTTATTAACCTTTATTATCCAGCCCGAGAAATTTGAAAAAGGCGACAAGAGACTTCGGCGTCTTTCCCCTCTGCGGCCCACCTCAGTTGAACGCCTGGATGAACTGATCCAAGATCAGCTCCCTGTTGCTGATGTTCAGCAGCTGGTTAATTGACTGTGTAGTCTGATTCACTGAGCTGTCCACGCTATTGATTCTTAATGTTCTCTTCGTCCTTTAATTAGCGTCATCGACAATCAGCCAGGCAGAGTTTCAAAAACGAATTCACCATGATTCAGACGTCAATATGAGGTCAGGTGATGTGGCTACACCAACAAATAAAACTGCAGGTTTTTATGTTAATGGAAACTTTTGATTCACAAACGCTACAAATTACGTGACACTCAGGATTAGATCAGAACAGTTCCTCCAAATGTTGACACGTTTGTGCTTCTAAGATTACATACCTCTTGTAGAATGTGCAAATATGTCAATTTCTTCTGAATAAGCTATTTCACATAACAGATGTTCACATATACTCCACAAGACAAAATAACTGATTCGTAAAAAAACAACCCCTATCAAAAGTTTACATACCCTTGAATCATAATAATTTGAGTTGTTTCCTGGGTAATTTGCGACTGTTTTTTACACCCCCAGTTCTTAATGTGTGTTGCTTTCTGGAGCAACAGTAAATGTTTCTACTTTTAGTAATATCTGAGCTCCTTTGTCCTCTGTGTGAAAAGATGGATCTTAAAATCATACAGTCACTTCTGAAAAAGGGTTCAAATACACAAAAGATCAAAAACCAAAGAATGTGCACACTGTAAAAATGGCTGTGATTTTAACAGTAAAAAACTGAAAATGCTACGGGAAATAACTGTTAAATGGTTAACGGTAAATCCCTGTAAAATTTACAGTGAAAAAACCTAAACTGACATTCCCAGAAGTCCCTGCATTGCATTTAAAATTTTTCTTCTGAATTTGATGTTTTTTCTTTAAAATAACTTTCTTATCAGTTCTGTTTATTAGAGTTGTATGGTGCGTGTAATCTAGTTAAATGAATGTTTATTGCATATTTCAGTTTAATGAGTCTCGCCATGATGGTGTTTAGTGTTTGTGTAAATGACACTGAGCTCATTCCATACACATTTATATTTAGAAGATGCATGTGATGGGCTTTAGTTCATCATGTGAATTTCTCATCATCACCTGCATTTGGTGTCTATTGTATTTCAAAGCTACAAAACAGATTACGGTGCTTTAATAGTTTGGTATATTAACACTGTATCAGTTAAATTAAATTACGGTATTTAACTTTAAATTTAACTTAAATCCGTAATACCTAAAACATTGTTTCTGTGTTTTTACGGTCACATTCCGGCAACCACAGCTGCCAGTTTTTTACCGTAAATTTTACGGATTTGTTTTTACAGTGCAGGTGCGGGAGGATTTTTCTCAAGCAAGAGCTCAGGACCAACAAGGGACTCACAAAGTATCACAACACAGAAAAACATTGTAAATCATCCAGAAAATAACACACAGTATTAAGATTCAAGGGTATGTAAACTTTTAAATGGGGTCATTTTTATAAATCAAGTTATTATTTTGTCTTGTGGAGTATATGTGAAATAGCTGATCCCTCTTATTTTGTTTCAATTATTAACAATGTGCATTCTGCAGATGATATGTAAACTTATAAGCACGGCTGTGTGTGTATATATATAATTAATTAAATACATAAAATATGAATAGAATACATTCAATATAGAAAAACAGAAAAATTTATGTTTATAACTTTGCAATAATATATATACTAAATTAATAGTGATAGTAAGTGAAGCACCATTTAAACTCTTTAAACATTTCAATAAAAAAAAGTGCCACGCTTTGGCAGCTGTGCTTATTTGCATATTCATCCACTAATTAGCCCTTTGAGCAGAGAGCAGAGTGGGACCAGGGGGCATTGGGCTAGGCTGGCCAGGCAAGAGGGTGCGTGGGAGCACTCATCCAGAAATGGGTTGTGGGTCAGGTGGATCAGTTCTAAAGTATATTTTGTGTTGCAAAATATAAAGTCAAGGTCAGATTTTATGTTACAGCTTCATTATTTGACAGTGAGGGACTAAAGGGGGTATGTGAGTTTAGAGAAAAGTTAGAAAATAATTGATAGATAATTATTGTCAAAATATTAGGAAAAATAAAAAGCCTTGCTTACCTGCTTTACCCTTGAAACTTGCCCAAATTTGTTGTTATTAAATATTGTTATGTGGTTATAAATGTATTGTTAAATACTAACTTAATATCTCAAGAGTAATGCAAGTACTTGACACCAATGACAAAAGGTTTGGGGAAATGAAAAGGATGCCAACTCTAATGAATAAAGCTCTTAAGTTATTCATTGTTTGGTAAGAGTTAATTGCATGTACATGTTAATTTTGATACTTGTTAATCATAGTTTGACATTTTCAAATTATAAGTTTTTTTTTGTTTGTTTTTTTTACGTTTTCAGTTGATACTGCAGTTTACCCACCATAGTGATGTCACTTCCATTAAGCAATTGAATTTTAACCAATTCAAGCTATTTTTTTAATCATGTTTTTATTGTTTTTTTATTGTGTTAGTTAGCTAATATTTTGTTGTTGTTTTACCTAATCACAATAACGTACCTGAAGTTTAATTACAATTAATTGGAATGCACAATACTTTTTTTTTTAATTGTTAAAAATTTAGTTAATTAACTTGTGTTTTGCTTAAAACATTTGAGTTAGAGAAAGGAACAAATGAAGACACACCTGGGTTATGTTTTAATAAACTGGGGGAATGGCAACATCTGCTGATCAGAATTATTTAAAATTCACCCCTGTGTTTAATTAATTGGATTTTCTATTTTTTAAAAAAGTGTAATATCATTTCTATCTTTACTAAATTTGGTTTATTCAGTATTTAGGCCTAGCTATTGAGGCAGCACAGCATGGTGGTAAGGACACAGGTATGACATCAAATCGGTGCTGATTTGATTGCAGCAAGATTTGGCACAAGTCATTTTTAATTGACAAACAAACACTTTGAGAAGAGTGGCAGAGGTGGTTTGGTAAATTGACTAGCGGTGTTTTTCAGACCACGTTGTGTCCAAGCCAAAAACTCAAATTATACTTCCTTATAAAACCCCGCCATGCTCAGAAACACCTGAAGAGCAGACGTCAACGCACTCAGGATATTGTTATTCAGATATTTCCTCATCAGCGGCTAACAAAGGCCAATTTGCATGCCATTTTTAAATAATATCCAGCACTTAGCAGGTACTTGCCACTAACAGAAAACCACTCAAAGAGCAAACGTCTACTCATTTTTCGTTACTAGGAATTATTTTGGTGTTTTAAACATTGTTTTATTTATTACAGTTATAGAAATCCTTTTTTATTATTATTATTTAAGGTGAACATGAAAAGGTCGCAGTGCCTGAGGATAAAAAAAAGGAGAACTTCAACAAAACTGACTATGAAAACAACAGCGACACCTACCGGTTGTTTTGTTAAAACACGGTCAGTGCACAATGATCGCAAATAAATAAAACTATATATTTTTTCTCTATCAGCACTTGAGTGAGCTGGAAGAGCTGTCGAATGATAAAGACAAACAACAACAAAAAACTGGTAGTAACTTAAAATAACAGTTTATGAAAAATAAATAAGGTTTAATCCCACCTCATTTTCTTACAACTTACTTTCCATGTTTTCTTCTGTGTTTTTTTTATTTATTGTTTTTTAGTTGTTCTAAAGAACAACAACAGAGTAAGAATTTGGCTCGTGTTCTATTCAGGGTGATAGACAGTCTATATAGCCTAGCTACTAAAAGCATTTTTGCCTACTTCGTGTTACGCGAGATTCGGAAAATCCACGATAATATGCATTTAACTAAGCTTAAAAAAATTGAGCTAAATTTGAAAAAATATTTCCACCTAGGCCTTTGTTGGAGTAACTTAATGAAACGAGCCCTTTCTCTACCCATAGTGCTTTGCTCTCATTAAAAGCCTGGATGTCTAGTGAAATGGTACAATGTGTTTTTAACTTCTGAAGGTTTTGATCTGAACGAGACACAGACAGCCCTTTCATTTCATGAACATGGCATCACACTTTGAACACCGCAATGTTTTAGCGTGAGTACTTCATTAACGTGAAGGTTACACTTTTATCACCTGCGCAGGAGCCGTCAGCGAAGAACAGAACGATAGCATAGATAGACAGCTTTACTGGAAAAGGAAACAACAAAACTGCAAGCAACCGACACTGAAGCATTGTACTGGGCCTCATAACATTTCTTCAGAAGCTGAAAAGGAAAGCTGCTTATGGGATTATTATCACAATCTTGAGTTGGCCCTGCTGTAATATATATCTAGTATACTATAGTTAAAACGGTCTCATTGTGATCTGTTCTGTCCAACTAGGCTGTAGGTAATAACATTCGGTTTAGTTTGGCAAATAAATAGTTTCACTTGATTTTTTTCCTGCCTTATAAAATTATATAAAATACTACACCAAACTCTAACTAGCTCTACACTGCCCAGAACAAAAAGTATGTAGGCTACAGTTAATTCAACAAACCTGGGTCAAAAATCAACTTAATCCTTATAAAAATAATTTGATTGTCTATTGAACATCCATTAATTGACAAAACATATTGCAGTTGGCACAAACATATGTTAAATATGTGTGAATTTAGAGATTTGGAAGTCCCAGGAAAAAACAGGAAACATTTTTAAATACCGTATACCAGATTGTTCTGTAATTATAATTAGCTATAAAGATTTCAATCAAGGTAGGATAATGAACAATACTAATTGTACATTGAAAGTTAATTTAATCTTTAAAAAGTTCATTTTTATATTCACAATTGTATTACTTTTGGGAAGTAATAAGATAAATAAGCTTAAATTGCAACGACCACTCAGATTCAACTTAAATATTTACGCACTTTTTTTTTTTTTGGTCTTCGTAAGTCATTACCTACACCTTGTTACATTTACTGTGGTAATAACAGTAAATTATGCATAATTACAAGCAAATGACACTACACCAAACCCTAACCTTAAATAAATAGTACATGTTGCACAGTAGGCTACTTATTTGTGTAATTACACTGTATAACAAGGATAAGAAAACGTGACCAAATTTGTGACGAAAAACTTGTTCGAACATTTCGACAGACGCTAGCTAATCCAACAAACCAAGGTTCAAAATAAACACAAGCAAGTATATTGACAATTAAACTATAGAAGTATTTAGCCTGATTCACTGCCCAAAGACCTCACCTATATGAGCGCATATTGACATAACAGTGCCTTTGTCTAAAATGTATGAAAATTGAACACAAACACCATTAAAAATATAGTAAAGGTAAGTAAAAGGTTTAGTCTTTATGGTAATTAAAAATGTATTTTAGTAAATGTATATTAAAATGTATAATGTATATACACACACACACACTATATGGACAAACAATTTTGTGTATAAGGCAAGGTTCAAAAAAGAAATGACTGATTCAGTCAGTGTGGAAGAACTTGACTGGTCTGAAGCTGAACTCCACTTTAAATGCAGACCTTGCGCCAAAAACACATCAACAAACACCAATGACTTGTACATACACTATATACGGACAAGACAATTATTTATTATTATTATTTAGAACAGAAAAAAAGCACTTCCAAAACTGGCAACAAAGATGGAAACATAATTTATGTATTTAAAAAATGGCATTTCCATCTCACAACTCTAAAAGCTGCCGGTAACACTTTCACTAGGAATGATTATATTTCATCCTTTATAAACCATTGTTCCAACATTATTATGCATTAGTAAAGACCCTTTAAATCTCCTTTGTACATTTAGATATGTTTATAAATCAAGAACAAGGCATTAATAGCTGTATTTATAAACCGCTAACTAATGTTGGAACAATGCTTAATAATAACTACATGCTATGAATCATTAGTTAAGCATTAATAAATAGGCAGTTCATCCTTTATAAAGTGTTACCCCTTAACCCACCCATACCACCAAACCTGTCGCTAATCTTTCCATATACCACATCAATAGCAGCAAAAGTGTTTTGCAATACAATGTGGCCTCAATAAGTACATTTTACTTATTTTTTGGTGTAAGTACAGAGTAGTTAAGGCCACCTAATATTTTACTATAAACACTAACACTTTTAACATGCATGCAATGTGAAGATTAACAACCTGCTGTTAAGAGGAGATTCAAATAAACAAATCACAGTGATTTCTCTTTGCCACAATGTAGACTTTTATTTGTGAAAAAGTACAATACCTTGTCCTTACAAATAAGCATATGAAAGAACTGAAAGAACTTTGCAAGGCCATAGGAGGCGTTTCACAGGAGTGAATCTGTGCTGTGACGACAGTGCTTCTGGGGCGGCAGCGTTACCGTTACACGGATTCACAGTCAACACAAAACACAGTAAGAAAAAATTAACAAAATCAGTCTCCTGCCCCAACAAACCATCATTCATTTGAAACTCAAATCAATCTTTTATATTTTTACACCCACATCTTCGAAATCAGGTCAACAGCGACAAGATGACCTGCCTTTTAAATCACAATATTCATTGGAAACGCATTAGGAAAATCCCAGCATATAATAGGAAAACTAAGCAAATAAAAGTTTCAATATTGTAGTCTCTATTTTAATGAATGTATATACATGGTAAAACAATCCTAAATGAACGGCCAGAACTGGTCTCCTTAGAGCATGAATCAGAGCATGCTGGGAATACGAGCTACTTCACTCCTAATAACACCCATAATTAATGCCCTGCTAAAACGGCGGAGCGAAGCGATGGTGTTTACACTAATCTGAGTCTGATTTGGTTAAATTACAGCTGCATTAGTGAGCTAGAATCATCTGGATGAGCTAGCTATGTCCTCCGCTGTGCATTTTCCATGTCAGATTAGTCCCGTCATTAGTTCACGCGGATTCAATGCATCTCCACCTACTGAGCACGCTTTGATGCTCATCTACACCTTAAGCTCTGTACAATATGGTGGATTGGTCTTCAATGGACCAACTGTACCCAGGAATATACTTACATGTCTCTTTACTGATTTACGAAAGAAAAAAAACAAAAGAAAAAAACAGGAAAAAAATTAAAAGATAAAAAAAAAAAAAAAAAAAAAAAAATGCATAAAGCGTCACCGTCTTTCCGGTAAAAACTGAAGGATGTGTTAAGATTTACAAAGTATGTGCACCAAATCACACAAACACATTAAATCACACTGAGGTTTTTGGGTATGACATCTCTTTTTTTGCATTGTAGGAAAGGAGGGAGGGAGAGAAACAGGGAAGTTTGTGGAAGAACAGAGCTGCCCTCTAGTGGAGAGCCGTGTTGCACATGGGCAGGAAACGAAGGGACTTCCACCTCCAGAGTATGAGATTGGCCAATGATTGAGCCGGTTCTACCTGCTGAGTCTCAGCTTGATAGAGTTCTTGACCACGGGGATGGGGTTGGCTGGGAGGATCGGGACATCCGACAGATCAGCGTTAGAAGTTTTCTGTGGAACATAAACAGGATAAATCATCAGACTGATGGGAATAACAAGCGTGTGAGCTTGTCCTAACAAAGTGATACGAACTAATAGAAAAAAAAAAATCTCTTCTGTGGTTAGAGTTTCTGTTTGAACAAGCTGTGACTGCAATAAGACAGTAAGATTTACGTTGCAAGGCCTTGGGCAATCAAGACATTTCACTGGAACAAAACTCACAACAGATTAAGTAGAATATGCCTTTGTGTAAATGAAGTAACTCCCAGTCAGTGCTACTAAATACCATTTCAAATAAGAGCTGTAGTCAAGTCCAAGACCAGGACTAGTCGAGTCCAAGTCAAGACAGAGTTGATAATGAATGTGATGCGAGAGGCAGCATATTTCCTATTCTAAGAAAATCATTTTGCATTATTATTTGTAACGATCAAAAAGCAGGGGTCTCCAAACTAGATTCTTGAGGGCCCACACTTTTTTATTTTTATGGTCAAATTTCATATCCATAAATGTAAATTCTCAGGAAAAAAAAAGTCCATGTTTTCTAACATTTAAAAACGAAATTAAGCTTTATATTAGAGTACATATTGCCAAAAAAGACAAATAAACAAAAAGCTGTACAACTTGTGCATTCTTCAATGTTTATATCTCCCCCTAGCATTTGAAATAGAAATTTTAAATGTTTATTTAATATTTATTTATATACAACAATAATTAGTATTTCATTATTGTAAATGGTAAGTTTAGGCTGGGGATGGTAGAAAATTCAATTAGAAACACCCAACCTTTCAGAACAGCGAGTTCATGTGACTAGAACCAACCAATCAGCTTCCTCCTTTCCCATAATACGGAAAGCTCAGTCGAGAGGGAGAAACAGCTGATCATAGCTGTACAAGGATAGCCATTTAAAAAAATAATAATCATTTAGTAGCAGAGTTACTGCAAGGGATCTTTTGTAAAAAGCCTTCATAATGAGCTACTATTCAAATAATTAGAGACTGTTTTTTGTTTTTTTGAAAAGCCAGGAAATTAACAAAGGCTGCACTTAAAAATACAATAAAAAGTAATATTGAGAAACATCACAATTTAAAAAGTATGTTTTCCATTATATTTGAATTGTAATTCAAAGTGAATTTTCAGCATAACTACTCCAGTCTCCAGTGCATGAATCATGAAATCAATCTAATATGCTGATTTGGAGCTCATGAAACATTTATCATCAAGTCAAATGTTAAATTTATATTTTATTAAAACAACACAGAATAAGAATAGTTTTGCTTAGTTGTTTTTTGTAAGCTTTCAGTGAGAACAGAAAGTACTTTTGCCTGAACAGGATAAGATTCCTGTGTAATAATCAAATGATCATGTCCTTACCTGAGCAGACAGTATCTCCTCTGCTGTGTCCACCACCTGAGAATGACAGGAAACCACATCATCATTTTGCCTTCTCACATATTCCCTCCATTCATCATTATAACTAGCATACCCTTTTGCATCATTGGTTTACCGTTAATTCTGTCTCTGTTTTAGATTCACCCTCTGAAGGAACCACTTCATCGCTTGGCTGAAAAAAAAAAAAAATGAAAATAAAAAAAATGCAACAATCATGAAAAAAACACTGAAACTGAGCGAGAACTGCCCCCGAGTTTACAGGATGGATGCAATGAAGAAAGATTTTGGCACTTTTGCCACAAAAAGAAAGAACAAATAGCCATTACCACTGGATCAACAGCTACATGGTCATCAATTTCACATGAAGACTTTGCTTCTGGGGTTGAGAGCTGAAATAGTAAGATTTAATTACACTTTTTAGACACTATTCATGCTTCATTTATAATGTTAATGACTGGAATTATTAAGATGTATAATAAAAATTAAAGATGAAAAAAAAAATAAAAAAATTTGACGTTAGCATTGTCTTTTACCTCCTTTACTTTGGCTTTCTTTGTCATATCATTCTCAAGGGGTGAGGCAGGTCTTTTTATGGCAGGGCCACCAGATAAACATGGACTGGGACTGTCCACTTCAGCTTTCTTCTCTGAGTCATGCTGAATGGGTGAGGAGGGCCGCTTTAGTGGAGCGGTACCCTTTTGCTGGGCATTACTGCTGGACGTCCCAACATTTTCTTGCTTAGTGGCATCCACTGCAATGGTTAGAAAACAAAATACAACTATTGAAATAATTTCAAGTTATTTTTAAAATCCCAAAAAAGAAACGTCTTCACTGATCATTGACTGATCCTCATGTTCTTCCAAACCAATATAACTTTTTTATAAAACTTTGTTTCGACAGTCCATTTTGTTAATTCACAATTACATGTCTACTAACTCTCAGAGTGGACTTTTAGGGTAGGTTTAGGGTTATTAGAATAAGTTTACATGCTTGCATAGCTTATGACAGTCAGCATGTAGTATGTTGTGGATTAGGGCTGTAACGATTCGCGATATGAAACCGAAAT
>JAUMHR010000079.1:2462406-2475484 GCA_032361145.1 Enteromius fasciolatus
TTTAGTAAATAATTAGTTGATCATTAACTAATCACTTATGAATGCCTTGCAACTGAACATTATTATAAAGTGTTACCAAAAGGGAAAAAAGTGAAAAATTGAAGTTTATGCTGTTCTTTTTCATTGTGACATTAAGTAACTAGTAAGAAAGACATTTAGTAAAAAATATCCATTTTAAAGTAACATCAGAACTACCTTCTGCCAGGAGTGTGCCTCCTCTTGAAGTGTCTGTTTTTCCCTGCAAATCTGTGGTGTTTGCGGCAGTCCCAGTGGAGCTGCAGTCAGGGATTAAGAGGAGAAAAGAAAAAGGGTATTTGTATGTTTCCAAAAGATATGAGCTACAGGATGTTATACAAACAACAATTAGGTCAACAGGCGACCCAGATGAAAATTATTTGTTTTACCCCTGAGGGCTGGAGGCACGGGCGACCTTGGCAGCCGAAAAGCCTGTGGGGGACGGCACTGACATGCTGTTGTCACTGTCAACTGATAGGTCGAGACTGCCATCATTCATCACACGAAGACCATCGGATGAAAGCTAAAGAAAAACAGAGACGGTCCCCAAAAACATTAGTACATCACTGAGTGAGAAATTTCTTATTATCAATGCTAGTCACTACAATGCCGAAAAGTCAGTAACAAAGCTTTTTTTGTTTTTAAAATTAAAAAGATACAAAAAGGTACAAAAGTCCTAAACAGAACTACAGAAATTATTGAAATACTAGGAAATAAAAAAAAAACGCTAGAAACTAAATTTAATATGAACTGAAATAAACTTTCCATCATTAAGTACTGCGTTTGTTAGTTTTGTTTTTTTTAAGGAGATACATGATATTCTATAATTAAACAATAAAATTTGGTTAATTCAACATCAACTGTCCAAGTCTATGTTAGCAGAAGCAAGCAAAAGTTTGGAAAGAAGCAGACCCTCTTAAAAACACCAGAGGAAACAGCTATATAGCAAAATAACATAAAAACTAATTAAGTTGTAAGACATTATATAGACTTTATTATTAAACATTATTAAAGTCATATAAACTTCTGTAGACGATTTCTAATAACTTGGCACATGCCTTTTTGTTTTACATTTTGAAACCATTGTCAGCATATTTGCAAACTAACAAATGAACACTTGCCTTTCTCTTGCTTCTCTGAATGGCGATTTTGGGCAGTAGTTGTTGCAGTTGTTTCCTCTTCACATGCATGGCTGTGATTTTCATATCTTGCTCAAACATTTTACTAGAGATCGCCTGCCGGTAAACTACAGCAAATTCAGAGAACACCAGTTGATCAGTTTAATCACAGCACAATACTAGCAAACATTCATGAAACTAAAGCAATATCAACACTTTCTGTGTTCACTTGCCAAGATAAACCAGATTGTACCTGTGTCTGTGAAGGTCTGGATGTCAAACGTCAGGTCCACGTTAAGATTTTCTGATCCCTCCATTTTTTTAAACACAATACCTATTACCCACATTGTGCTGAACTCCTCCCTGCATGTGCACAAAGGAAAAAGCAAGTAAAGATCATTCTTAGGTCGATTTCGGAGCCGTCAAGAGTTCGATAAAACAAAGGACAAAAGCATCTGAAACTCACTTGTCAGTTCCCTCTTTTGGTCCCGGGAATGACTGTGGATTCACATGAGCAAGTGTGATGAACTCGTTCTTCTCCAGGTTTCCCACCAAGATCCTGATCTTTGATTCCACGAGGCCCACCCTGTGAGACAAACCGCACATTGAGTCATAGTCCACAACATTTTTAAACAGATGCAGTGGACATAAGCAGAACATCGGTCCGATAAAGTGCGTATCAGTGCTGTACTCACCACTCTAGGTGCTGCTTCTCTGCCTGCGCGCTTGCTAGCAACACTATATAATGCCTTGGGACATAAAAGACAGAACAATGCCATTACATCCTTTAGACGAAGAGTTGTTTAACCAAACCCGGCAAAAGCTACAGGGCCGCCCGCCCCAACACACTTCTCTCGAAAAGACAAATATATCTTCACTCAACACAGCAGGGATCACTCATATCCAGCCAAGAACACACTTCACACACTACAACATGTTAACTTGCACAGCAGATTAACAGCATCTTTTACAGTGGATCAGAACACAAAAAATATATAAGCTGATCACGTATGACATGAGATATTTCACCTCAAACTTTTCATTTACTCACCCTCGAGTTGTCCAAAAATCTATACGTTTCTTTCTTCTTTCAAAAAAAAAAAAAAAAAAAAATCTTGTAAAAGTGTGAATGGATTGTTTTCTCTTTTACTCCATACTATGAAAGTCAAAGGCTACCAGTCTGTTTGGTTGCCTACATTCTTTAAAATATTTGTTCAACAGAAGAGAGAAACTCATACAAATTTTAAACAACTTGAGGGTAAGTACATGATGACAACATTTTGCATTTTTAGGTGAACTAGTCCATCTAGTTTCACACTGAACATTCACAAAATACTTTTGAGGCAAAAACGCTTAACTTTGTCCAATAAAGTGACTTAATGTAGGTTATTTGTTATATGAATAGATGGTCTCACGTACACTTTTAGGAGTATATGGTTTAAAAAAATATATATATATGATTTTCTGTGCAATATCTTCTCATTTCTCACATAAAGAGTCCAAAGCTAAAATCAAGATCTGTATTTTGCAATTTAACGTTAAATTAAAATCTTAGCTTTTTATAATTTATAGATGGATTCTTTGTATTTTTCTGCAAAGTAACACACCGTGGTCAATTTTCCCACTCTGATTACATATTAGGGGCAAGTCTCAGACAGAACAAAATACAATACTGCTACAATATATTGATACAATCATATTTAATATCTTTTTTTGAAACCAGCTAATTACTACAAGGAAGAAATAATGGTGATAATGAATTTTGGGCACCACAATGACCTGTATACAGTCGCTGCATCCTCATTTGGGGTGAGCAGATTGTGCCGTACAGTGAATGGTTTTCAGAAAGGTTCAAATGAGATAAATCTGGTGAAAGACTGACCCACTAAAACCCCCAGAGCCAAGTGCAGCTTTAGACCTCTATTAAAACTGACCAAAAGTCTTATTTCTTTAGTTCAAATTTTGTTTCTTTTGACTAAGATACTGACTTAAAGCCATTATGCTAAACTTCACACCATACTAATTTAAAAAAATAAAATAAAAATAACAATAAATAAACACAGACAGACTAAATGCTAAACATTGAAGGAAATTGAAAACAAAATAAAATTTAGAACGCTATAAAAACACAGACTAACAAGAAATACATTGTACAAATTGTGAACTAAAACATTTTATTTTTGAATTGTATACAAATTAATATAGCACAAGAAAACCAGTAAAACCTTTTTTAAGCATTAAAGCATTTTAAACTTAAATTACCTACCTTTTAAAAATATAAATTTAACCATCTCTTAAAAAAAAAAAAGTTGCTTACATTTCAGGCATGCTCTACAATCGTAATTTTTACACATTTTAATTGTCAAAAATGTAGAAGTACCATATGCATAAACTGATAGTAAGCAAAATTCTTTTATTTCAAACTGATGACACCGTTTACATAAAATAATAGTTGTGAAAAGGCTATGAATGTGCGTGGGTGCAGTTTTGAGAAATAAATCTTTATTGAAATGATTAAATCTCACCATGAGTGTCCAACAGGATATGCAGATTAATACATACTTGTATTTCTGAAAGAAGTTTGGTGCTTCAAATAGTTTGGACCAATCTGCTTTATTCTGCAATATTTCATCTGTGATCGCAAGACCTGTGAGAAGTTAAACAATTGAAATGCGAGTCAAACACATTTAATATCAGCATAATATCGGTCTTTTCAGCTTAAAACAAGCCACTCAACCAAAAATTAAATTTCCATCATTATTCCAAAATCTGCATGACATGGTTTTTGATCAGTGGAACACAAAAGAGATGCTGCACACTGTACTTCAAGGACAAAATAAAATAGCACCATGAAAGTAGTTTATACACCACCTTGATCCATATTTGAACGCACCAGAACAAAATGAGATTTAAGAGCTTTTCAGCCAATGATGTTGTTCTTAAAATCTTCATAAGACTTAAGGCCAAAATGAAAATCGCCATTAATCACTTACCCCAATGTTCATCCAAACATCCAAACGTCTTTAGAACACAAATTAAAATATTATCGATGCATTCTGAGAGCTCTCTGAGCCTCCCATAGACATGAAACATCCAGAAACATAGCAAGGAGATTAAAAAATGATTAAAAATCCATTTGAAAATTTTCCAAAGCTACAAGAATACTTTTTGAAAGCAAAAAAATAAATGAAATAATAACTTAATTCAACATTTTGTCTCCTCACTGTACTTTTTCTCTATTTGTTTACACCGTCTTTTACCAAAACAGCATATCCGTGTGGGGTGGCGGACACAATCGTGTTTCTGGACATCAATCGTGTTAATTACATTACCGTCTATGGGAGAAATTGCATCAAAAATATCTTAAATTGTGTTCTGAAGACAAAGAAGCTTTTATGGATTTGGAACGACAGGAGTGTAAGTGATTAAATGACAACATTTTCATATTGGGGTGGGAAATGAAACCATTAAAATGCATTCATGATGCTTTTTAATGATCATTTTTAAAACTTCAGATTATGTATCCAATCACTGTATTAAAATGTTCATGGTGAATAAAGTAAAATGTTTTCTTTTCTGTTTCGCTGCAAAAATAAAGTCATGCAAGTTATTTTCATTATTCTATGAGAATATTTCTAGGGATCTTCAGAAATGAGACTGACCTCGCTTGAACTCTTCCACCATGATGGCCCGAGTAGAGGCAGACACATTGTAAGTGGAGTTTTGTTGAGGGTAAGCTGGTGTGATGATTGGCATGAGGTGGTAGCGGTCACTGGGCGTTACCTAGGAGAAAAACAAAAACAAAAACAATTCATTCACATAGTCAACACAGGACGATCATTGTACCTTTTAGTAAAAAAAATAAATAAATACAATGCATCATCTATAGGGATCTGTGTTTATAACATTTCGAATATATTCAACATTATTTTCATATAAAATTCCCCAGCTCCATGAATATTGTAATGATTTTAATTAATGCTTCTTATTAGATGTAATACATTTTCTGACTGTCAGTTCTGACTCATTCCCTATAGTGAGATTTAAGCAAATAATTAAGGCATGTTAATAATCTCTTAATCTTAATATCTGATGCTCTCAAAACATTGCTTGACTGATCATTTACTACAAAAGTGTTTAATAATCTTGTAACCTCAAAAAATGGAAAGTGTGAAAGTCACAATTTTTAGTTTATTTTTTACTGATATTTATGCATTGCTATGCCTTAATTATTTTAACTAACGTCACATTTTCTAGGCAAGAATGGGTTTGTATTCTATAAAATAATGTAAAAAACATAATATCAATAATAAGTACCCTGGGATCCCAGACTGGGAGGTTGAGATTACAGTCTTCAGGCTGCTTCAGAAGGACTGGGTTTGGCCATTCCCTGAAAACATCATAAATGATGATTTAAAGAGCATAGGTATCTAAAAACAAAGTAGTCATATTCTTTGTAATCTCACTGACTTCAAACCAGTGGAAAAAAAAAAACTCACCACTTTGAGAAAACCAAGAAGAACTTATGAACCAGTGTGGATGCCACAGCATTGGGGTAAAGTTGGCAGGTTCTTGCAACCAACATGGCCCATGATACACCTCCCAGAAAACCCAGGATATTTGAGTAGATATTGTGTCCTATAAGAGATTCAAATAATGTCTTTATTACTGTAAACCTTTCAAATCAACAACAACTTTTTTTTTTATTTCACACCCTGACTAAGGTCAAATGCAGCATTTTTACAAGCCAAATGGCAATCAAGGATTGATTGTTTTTCCAATAAAGTGCAAACATGAGCATGTACTGGCTGCTAGGCAGCAAATGCAAGCCAAACGATTCTCCTAAAGCACAAATCTGCAGTGTTGCTTTTCATTGACCGCACTAATACCCACAAACACAACAGGTCACGGTGGGGTTTGTTTTCACACAAGACCGGCTGTGACAAATTTCACAAACAAGAACAATGCAAAGCTAACACACAAGCAGCTACTCACGTTTGGCCCACAGTTTGATGGCTCTTAGAGTCAGTCTGAAATTCTCTATGTTGGGCACCAGGTGAAGAATTTCATCAGTAACTCTGCAACCTGTAAGTCAGCAGATTTATTAAAAAAAAAAAGGAAAAGTACATAAATCAATACTACCAGGGGAAAACTTAAGCAAACAAAATTTGGGGCTGGGTTTTTAATATCAAACTACTTTAATAAACCTATATTTTGACGTACTGATACAGATTCCTAAATTCCAAGACAAATCTTTTAGTCTCTGCTGTTTTCTGTAGATGCGTGGATTAATAAGCGTTACTTGTTGTGCAACAACAGGCACAAGCTTTATTAAGCTAAATTACTACTTTTGATATGGTACATGGAAAAGTCTTTTAAAAGAGTCTTTTGTTGGCAAATTGCAAACAGTCCTCATCTTTTTTTTCTTTACTATAATTATAGCACAAAATAAACATGAATCAGGGGGGTGTTCCAGAAAGCAAGGTTAATTTACCATTTGCTAAACCTTGAACTCTCGGTTGATCAACCCAAACTCTGCTTGCTTTGCCATTTGCAACAGCAACAAATCAATGAGCCATGCGGTTTCTTTCTTCTTCTTTTGTTCAAAAGCCATTTACATACATAGTGCACATCGCCACCTAACTTGTGGAGCAATTTTTTTTTTTTTCTCGGTTATTCTTTCATCCTTGAGTACATAGAATAAAGAATTATATTGCTTGTTTGATGCTACTGAAATATAAGCTATATAAGATATGTATTTTTGTTATATGTGTAATGATAATAAAATACAAATATAATAAAACAAACATTACCTTGTCATAAGTGCTTTATATTCTATAATTTGTGGTGGCAGGTGACATCACATTAATTAGCATGCGTTTAGAAGCATTTGGCACTTCAGATGTTCTACTCTATGAACGGTCACATACTGTAATACAACAGAAAGCCCAATAAAGCTGTTCACATTATATTTTCTGTAGTTATACATAAAACAAGTACAAATAGTACAGGACCCGTCTATAAATAAGCAGCAAACAGTTAATAGTATAAGTAAATAGTATCGGGACATCATTTGATAAAATCATTATCAAACTTAATGTACACCAATAAGCGACTACATGCAGTGTTTTGTCTCATTCTGCACGCTGCCTGCGTCTGAGTAACAAACTATGGTCATATTAACAAACGAATTGTGTTTATATTTAAAAGTCCAAACAGTCAATAAGCAACAGGTGCTTGGAAATGCTGTTTTGTACTTCTTTATTATTGACGAATCTACCACGTTACGGCCAACTGAAAGCTCTATTTTTCTGCTGCTCACTGCACAGTAGATGCAGAAGAAGAGGCAACACTGTGCCGGGGGATTTAGAGCTCAAAATAGTCGCTAGGTTTATCAGTATAAACCTGTTATGGACAAATGTTTATAAAAATTCTGCTGAAGTCGCTCGTGTGTGTGTGATGCAGGAGCTGATGACAGCGGGTGGTGTGCATTTGTGGCGGTCGATCTGGATATTGTGTCGGCCTAAAACACAGATCTGTTGTTCACTGACGAGTTCCATGTTCATTATCAGTTATTTTGCGCAGCTCGTCACACACCCGATGGCATTTACCGCTGATTTACTGACAAGATGCGCAATAAATATTGCACAATGTTTATCATGCAGCCCTAATATAAACTTTATTGTAATAATTGTGCGCAATCTGTCACACCCACTAGAGTCTCATCAGTAGAGCATGCACTGATAGCTCTGAAGTAAGCTAACCCTGAAACATAACTGACTCCAGAGCAGGTTACCTTCGGAGACCAAGTGGCTATGGCTACTTGCATACCCTGAAAGTTACTGTTTTTGGCACCAAGAGTTGAGATTTTCTGCTTACTTACTCTTAAATATACCTGAGCATCTCACATAACCTGTTTTCTGGAACACCCCCCGAGGGGGTGTTGAAAGAAACAGTTTAACATACTGAAATTTATCATGTTTTGTGAATGTTTCAACTGTGGAATGATGTCAAATCAGCTTGTAAACCATATAATCTAAGGCGCATTTATCTCACTTTACTTGACATTGAATCTGCCATGAAAACTATTTTTTGACACCATTTAAACGTTTGTCAATATCAATGTTTGAATTAGGGTAGAAATAATTATATCATTAAAGTTTATTAAACTACCTTTTGAGGAATTTAAACATTTTTATGCAACTTTGGGTGTTTATAATATCTAAAAATAAACAGCAATAGAATTTAGTGAATTTTTTAAATTACCCTTTAAAATAAGGTAAATGTACAAGCCAACAGGGTTCCCTGAATATTTTAAAGATTTGTTGAGTAATTGTTATTCTTTAGATAAACTGACAGGAGATATACATACATATAAAAATTATATTGAATCCAAATCCTGATACTATGAATTAGAATCAGTTCTAAAAATGTCAATACTCACCCCCAAAATAATTAATCAACTATGATCAATTACCGTTCAAACTTCGAATGCAGCGAATGTCAAGGTTCTTTAGTAAGCCATCATCTCGCAAATCCAGGTTCTCTGGAATGGTTTGTAGTGCCAGACGGGCAAATAGTATGTCAATCTACAATCAACATATTACAAGAAATATATTAAGTAAAACAACATTAGCAGGAAAAAAATAGCAATTTTGGATATAAAAAAAAAATAAAATAAAAAAATAATTACCTCAATGCCATCAAAAGACAGCTTTATCACTGGTACAAACGCTTCTTCCACGGCCTTGAAGGCAAAGGCAAAAATCAATCATTAAGCCTATCAGATATTGTAGGGAAGATGTATACAGTATATGTATCCACTCACAAAAAGCAGCATACCCTCAAGTCTTTGACTTCCTCCTGCTCCTTTAAAGTCTCATAGAATGAGGAAAAGAAGTCCGTCCTCTCCACGTGACGGGGCGCAACGCAGAGAGCATCAATATCAGCACCTACATAATTAGGTTAGTGAATGAGATACTGCAGACGCACAGAGACCATGTGAAGTACATGCTCAATAGATCTAGACCTAGTGAAAAAACATACCCTTGGTATGAACCCCAAGTCTGTAGGATCCAAAGGTGAAGATTTTTCCACCAACATTATCAATCACTGATGTTGGGATATTCTGTGATTATGTGAAAAGATCTAAACGTTAGTATCTGTGAGCAGTTATTCAGACATTTATGCATGTATTTAATAAACAAAACGCCTTAATTACCTTAGCTTCACTGACTTCACGGATCCACACCTTAACCAACGTATTTAGCTTCCCAAGCACTAGGATTCTATGGGCAAAAACAAGCTCTTTAAACAAAACCAATATGATGGGGTCAAAAGTATGCTGTACACACTTATGGAAAGATGTTTCCCGAATAATATAATAAACACAAAAAAGGGAATTATATTAATTTAATCTTAAGTGAACATACACTACCTAACACTAAAGTTTAAGGTCAGTAATGTCATTTAATATTTTGAAATATGTCTCGCGCTTAATTTTTATTGAGTTTTTTTTTTAAATAATTATCCTTACATATAAAAGAATAGTTAATAGTTCATGCCAAAACTTCCCTCCTTGATATTTGATAATACAGTAAAAACCTACATTTTATTTAAAGTACAAATCATTTTTTATAAACTAACTTTTGTTTGTTTTAAATAGTTTGTTTAAGTCAGTGCTAAATCATTTTAATACTTTGATTTCAGTACATATTTCCATTGTGGTTCCTGCATGCTGTGGTAACTTCTAATATCACCCAGTAAAAAAATTCTAGGGAGTCACCAAGTTTGGTCCTTGGGACCAACCCTGATCAAACGCACCTTAAAGCAGCAAATCAAGTATACTTGAAACTTCCAGGCAGGTGTTTTAAGGCAAGTTGGAGCTAAACTCTGCAGGACACCGGCCCTCCAGGAACGAGTTTAATGACCCCTGTCCTAGTCTATTTGTTTTTTTCATTTTGCCTTTTTTCTAATGTTTCAAACTAATTATACTTTCTTGGGAAAGCAGTTACGACTGCTTACAGAATTTTAATTGATTTTCAAAATATTTTTACACTTCTAACCTGTTTAACAAATGTAAAATGACTTTTAAGTAATTATTTATATAACACAGATTGTATCAAATCCACTTTACAGTGCCAAGCAGGAAAATAGTTTGCTAATAATGCATTAGGGCGACAACAGTCAATTACTTCAGTTAAAGTTAGCTCATTGTTGATTCAGTGATGTGCTTAGTCACTAACCAATGCTTAGTGATATAATCCTCTATTAAGTGACATCAATTTGGTGGTGAGCTGATGAACTCAAACACAATCCAATTCTCAAAATGCATAAACCACACAGATGTGTGATTTAGTGAATAGTATCTAATTTACCTCCGCTGCAGCTCCAGCTCCTCCTCAAAGACGCCGAAAGGTCGGAGCGTCTCTGTCAGCTTCCGTGCGAGAACCAGATCGGCCTCTTTAGGTGGTGCCAAGCTGATAGGAGATGTGATCCCATAATGCTTTGGGGTCTGCTGGGCTGTTTGCACCTGACTGGTAATTGGACTGTGAAAAGGTCATACATGAACTGTCAGACACAGAAACATATTCTGAACACGATCACAGGAGCTGTTCACATCTCTGCCAAGCTTAAAAAGATTATTATTTACATAAATTATAGGAATGTTCTGAAAACTCTGCATTCAAACACCTGACCATGGCGATCAAATAAATGATATGATATTCATTCTTTAATAACGTTACTTTAAAAGAGAATATAGAATTTCTACAGCCTATTCAAAACTCTTGTTGGTGGTGTTTTTACTATGTAAAGCACCACTTTTTTGACAACTAACCGAACAGCTCAGAGTACGAAAAATGTTTTGAATAACAAAGACTATAACCGTTGTCTTTGGGGCGTTCACACGTGACGCGTCATATTTTTGTTGTTTCTGTTACGCCTCGCTGTTTTTCTTTTGGATCGCGCGCAATCAGGGTCCGCAGACGTCACGTTATAATGAAAACAGTAAAGCTTTAATAAACACATACGTTCTGTTTGTTAAGTTAGCTGATTAGTAAGCTAGAACACCTCGTGTGAACGCGGTTTTGAAGGATATTAGTATAAAGTCGCTGACCCATATCTATACGTGCACTAGTTAGTACGTTAACATATCTGAACAAAGTTCAGCAACCATTGAACGATATAGATTTAAAGTCATAACTTGCATACAAACCAGCGTGCCATGAAATCGATTTCTACGTCTGTTCATTATTTATTTCATTACCTAATGCATACTGATAAGTTTAATTTAAAAACGAATGCAATGCAACGCAGTTCAAAAACTAAATATTTAACGTTAGACAAACGTGTCGAGATTCGTGACATAAGGCCCAGGACCTCGCGTTTGCTTTGATCACGTTCGTCTTCAAACTCCGACGAGATACTTACAAAGGCATTATGAAATTCTCCGGCTTATGAGAAGCTGAGAAGCAGGTTATATTCCGCCATTGCGTTCTAGCCTGTCATGAACTGTTATGAAGGCAATGAAGTTGTTTCTTTTGTTTGAACCAACATGGCGCTCCGGCAACAGCAACTGCCAATTGGAACAGGAAGTGACGCCATGACGCATCACTCGCTGACGCTGCTTGTCCCGCGTCTTGTTTTTCTAACCTATTTTGAAAGAGCTCTATTTAAAGGGCCAGCAAATAGCTAAAAATCTTTTACATCTTAGGATATATTTCCAAATAACATTGACACAAACATTTCAAAGCATTTTTATAGCGTAGCTGCACCTTAAGCTATTTTAATGTCTTTTTTAATTGATTGATTTATTCATTCATAAAACATCACATTTTTTTCATACAACATACCATTGAAACCGATTGGAACATTTAGCATTTCCACTGTTGCACATATTATTTATTTATTTATTTAAAAATATCTAATATATATATTATTTTTTATATTATTTTTTTAAGTAGCTTGACTACTAGAAATGTACCACATTATATATTATATTATTGGACAAATGAAGTAAAGCTGAGCATGTTATCTGGGCCCTAAGGTGGGGAGGTGGTTGTTAATGTGAAAATGATTACTTGTTTAGTGAAAAACAGTCATTAAATACAGACACAGAAATGCATCCTTAAAGAAACAACTTATTTTTATTGTACATTTAACTACAGCAGTAGAGGGATCTAATCATCTGAGTTGCTCCTGAAGAGGTATTCAGCCTGAAATGGAGTAAAGAGAATATGACACAATGTGAACACAAATAATTTGTTGTTAAATAGAACACATGATATGAAGACTTGTTAGTGTTACCAAAAAGTCCACAGGGTCATCAGGCTTGACCTTACAGCAGTCCATCAGTCCTTGTATGACAGTAGGCATGACATATTTCATCAGGTAGTGCCTCATGGGGATAGAGCGTGTTTCTAATAGCTCAATTTCCTGCTTCCTCACCTCAGCCATGTTCCTGTTCTGAAAATATATATATGAACAAGCTGAACAATGTAGCTGTAATGTAGCTTGTGTGAGGTCAGATTTATTTATTTTTTGAAAGAAATCAATAATTTATTCTGCAAGAATGCATTAAATTGACCAAGAATTACAATAAAGGCAAAAAATAACATTTCTAGTAAATATTGGTCAATTTAGTTTTTGGTTTCAATTTATCAAGTAATCTTGAAAAGAAATTAACCAGTTTCCCTGAATCCTAAAACTAATGCATGTTTTCCACAGAAACAGTTATGCAGCACAACATTAGCAAGACATTTTTGAGCAATTAATCTACTGATTTCTGAAATCTAATGATTTCTGAATAGCTGTGTGATACTAAAGACTGAAGGAAAGGACGTGACAAGTGGCCAGGTATGGTTTCCAATACTAGGAATTTGTGCTCTGCATTTAACCCATCCAAGTGCACACACACAGCAGTGAGAAGTGAACAACCACACGCG
>JAUMHR010000079.1:2475584-2491455 GCA_032361145.1 Enteromius fasciolatus
CTGTATGCGTGCATTGCTATAGTCATTCAGATTGATTACAATTAGTATAATCACAAATAGCATGGTGAAGCTAAATGGCTAATACAGCTAAACCATGTTAATGTGTGTTTTAGTGAGTAATCTTACCTGATATTGATATTACAATTGCCAGTCTTAACAGTGATCTGGCTCTTTATTTCTATTTATTTATTTATTTTATATATCAAAATATATTAAACGTGCGTGGGGTAAAAGCATCTATGGCATTTCATGTTGGCTAAAACACACAAGGAAACACATTATGAAAAAGAATATCACAGACATCACATTCAGACTCTAGATGTCTGTGAAACAAAACTTTCTCTAATGACCCCATGTGAAACTAGTCCTGTCCGAATGGGGATTTACTTTTTGTCATTATTTAGGTAGCTCACATATTCTTAATGCCTTTGGCAGAATTTAAATGAGCTATTGTAATCTAGATTAATCTATATAACTTCAAAACTAATCTAGTTTTGAAATTATCAAAACTTATTCTGAATGCCTTTGGCAGAATTTAAATGAGCTATTTTAATCTAGATTAATCTAGATTTAAAAAAATCAACCACCCCTAATATATATATATATACACACCTTGGAGAAGTTCACTTTTCTGCTATATTTGTGAATCAGCTATGTTAGGGTGAGGGTGACTGACTAATGTTTTGTTTCAACATTAGAGCAAATTTACCCATTCCTCCAAAAGAGCAGTCACTTTATCATTCTCCAATCTCTGCATGAACTCCTTCTCAATGTCCTCCTGTTTCAGTTGCAGGCGCCGTTCCTCTTCCTTCCTCTTCCTCTTTTCCTCCATCTCCTCTGGACTCAGACCGTAGTTCTTTGGATGCCCCACTGTCTTAATGATCTTCTCCACTGTGTCCATATCCTCACAGTCTGAAAATGACAATATAGAAGTTCTATTCTCAATAACAATACCGCCTTGCTTCATAGCAATCAGCTTATCCATCAGTTAAATTTTTAATCGAGAAAATTGTACTTTGATAGAGTACAATTTTCTTATGTGAGCACAAAAAAAAGTATTATAGTTTGGGTTCTAACCAATGTGTTCAGGGTGAATTTCCAGGTAATCGAAATAGTCAAGCACGGACTCATCTTCCTCCAAAGTCTCCCTGAATTTTGCAAGACTCTCTGTAAACTCATCTTGAGTGTAATGCATCTCTTCTGCCACACTCTGTGGAACACTCAGAACACGCTTTTTCAGAAACTCATCAGTGGCATCCAGTGAGAAGACAAACTCTGGAGGTGAAAGACCTGTGGTTGTTAATATGTAATAATAGCATTCGCCAACCCAATTTTTAATTTCACAATGTGACATATGGTAAAAAGTTTGGAGTAAGATGTTTTTGAAAAAAGTATTTATATATATATATATATATATATATACTGTATATATAAAATAAACTAAAAACAACAATATTCTAATTAATATCCCAATTGTACGTGGCGTTTTCTACTTTTTTTAAATGTAATTTATTCCTGTGATGGTGAATTTTCACTAGTCATTACTCCAGTCTTTAGTGTTGCACGATCCTTCAGAAATCATTCTATCATGCAGGTGATTTGGTGCTTTTGTGTGTTTGCAGGTTCTGAGATTTCTAACCTGGAATCAACACTTTGTTGTACTGGGGTACTGTAGATCTGGTAACTTCTTCTTCCATGTTTTCATCTGGAAAACATTTCAGAAGTTACTGGTAAATACTTTGTATTTCCATTTAGTTTTTTTTTTTAAATATATATTTATAGCTGACCGTGGAAAAGCTCTTTAGCCTGTGTATAGGTCTTTGGGTAACCATCCAGAACAAATCCTTGATTTCTGCAAGGCTTTGAGTTTAGCTTCTCTCTTATAATATGCATTACATGTTGATCATCCAACTGGCCTGTCAGAAAACATAATAACAACTGGAATTAGTATCTGTCCTTCTAAGTATTACCATCATACAGTAAAATTTTCCTGTCTTTAGCCACATAAAAAATTATCATGTCAAAGCGTTTCGGTTACGTAGGAGGGAAAGGAGATGTTACGTCATTGACTGACATCATGGATTCCCAGCTGGGAGACTTTTGGAGAAAACGCCAATGGGAATTGGCCGGTGGATTTTGCATGCTAAGCCACTCCCCCGGACACCCAGGTATATAAAATGGCAGCGCTCACTTTTCATTAGCTTCCTTCTTCCCAGCGCATTCTGACTTGTGGCAGGAGGGAGGTAACGTCTCCATTCCCTCCTTCAGTAACTGAGACATTCCCTTTCAGTCAGTCACTATGACGTTATGTCATTGACTAACGTCATAGGGTTCCTGTGCAAAACGCCACAGCACTAACTGCATCACGAAGGTGGCCGAAATGCTAGCAAGCTGAGAAACGGCTTCAAATGGAAGTCACAATGTAACCTTCCCAAAACCCTGGGGGTTAGCAAGCAGATTCAGCAGGGGAAGGTTGGGAGTGGAGCGCACAGAGGACTGTGTGGAAACCTTTTTAGAAGGGTAGGGGACACGGTGGGAAAAAAACGTGGAAGAAAATGTCAGGACCTACGGGAGGGGAAAGAAAACCTCCGTTGGGCATAGTTCAAACTACTCTGCTAGACAGAAGGGGCAATGAATGACCAGATGAATTCTTCAGAACAAATGGACGAAGTGCTCAGATCCAATGGAATGGTGCTGCAAGCTGACAACCCAATGGGCCAACCTCTGCCTGAAAACAACATCCAACATCCATTCTGATGTCTCTCCAAGCAAACAAAGAGTTGATTGGAATTTCTGAAACTCAGAGTGCGTTCCACGTGAAGGCGCATATGGGACACAGCAATTCAAGGGTCGGGTCTGCCTCCTCCAGCAGCTCAAGGGGAGCTTCCCGTAGTCCCTTAAGAATGATGGAGAGGTCCCAAGAAGGAATTAGGAGCAGTCTGCATGGGTTCAGCCTTCTTGTCCTTGCGGGTGCTAGATAGTGCCAAATAGACAACCGGCAATGGGAAGCCTCCTGAGAGGCAAACAGGTCTACCTAAGCTCCATGCCGAGTAAAGAGATTTTCCCGGTTGACCCAAAGCCTCATTCGGCCGAAGCACAGTGTCCCTGTGCTCGCACAACAGATCCCTCGAGTGAACTAATTTAAGCCAGTCGTCGAGAGAGTGTGGATACCCTGTGCCCACAAAGGGGTCAGGGAACTCTTTGCTACCTTGGGGAAGGCGCGGGGAGACAGGGCCAGCCCAAAGGGGAGGACCTTGTACTGATAAGCCTGACCCTCGAAAGCAAACCGCAGAAACGGTCTGTGTCCAGGCAAAATCGAGACGCGTTCTTCAGGTCAATGACTGCAAACCAATCCTGGTGACAAACTCAAGAGGATGCGTTTCAGGGTTAACATCTTGAACGGAAGCCAATGAAGGGACCGGCTCAGGACCCGAAGATCCAGGATTGGTCGTAACTCACCGTTCTTCTTGGGTGGAGGGACTGGCTTGATCGCATCCTTCGCCAATGGGACCGCGATCTCAGCACGCAGTACAGAGGCACTCTTCTCTGAACGAACAGAGGTGAAAAGAACGCCTGAAGAATTGAATCCCATAGCCAAATTGGACTGTCCTGATCAACCAGCGAAACAGCCTGGGAAGTGCTAGCCACGAAACGTTGGGTTCGGTGCACAACTAACCGGCACCATCACTTGGTAACTCCACAGGGCCTTGCAGGAGTCCGCAGGGATTTAGCCGGTGGGTTGGGTTGTCACTCGGAGATCTGCCAAGCTGCTAGCCAATGAGCCTTTTCGGCCTGCTGAACCGGAAGGGGTAGTGGACGAAGCTAGCCTTCTAATAAAAGAAAGCTGTGATCTAAGAAAAGCCATGTACATGCACTCACAGTAAGCACATGAACCATCCACGAAAGCCTTCTCAGCATAACTGAGGCCCAGACATGTAAGACATGTGAGGAATGGCCGTCATCATAAGTGAGGAAACCTCCGCACCCAGAAGCACACGGTCAGAATGACATTCAGAATGACATGCTCGGCCACCGTGTAGCTGTTAGAAATTTTGCTCTTTTAGTAGACAGGGACTACCAAGGGGAGGACCGTCGCACAGCTCCAGTGCAGCCTTCTCCGCTGATGTGCAGCACATGCTGGTCAAGAGCTCTTCTACAGCAGGTACATTTTTCTTCCCCAATCTCCTTCCACAAGAGCAAATCGGCTCCGAAGCTAATGGTGGTTTGCATGCTGCCATCTTATATACCAAATGTCAGGGTAACGTCATAATGACTGACTGAAAGGCTACATAATTTAATGCATACCATCATTCTGAAGCATGTTGTTCTTTAGAGTTTTAAGTTGTGCTTCAGCACCACTGAGCATTTCCTCATTCTCACTCGTATTCTCACTTTCCTCGAGCAACTTCTCCTGAAAAACACATTCAAAAGATAGCTTCATAAACAGGGTCCGGAAGGTTTGTGTTAGTAAATATGCTTCTGTTCTTCATAAAGTGAATAGTTTTGCATTTGTCCAAGTCCTGCAACTGTCTAACAATATTTTTAATATAATAAACACTACTGTTTACAAGAGCTTAAAATGTTTTTGCAAAGAAGTCTTTTATGTTCACCAAGACTGCATTTATTTGATTAACAATACAAGTTAAAGCAGTTAATTTGTGCTGACAAAGATTAATTGTGATTAATGGTATCCAAAATAAAAGTTTTTGTATGTGTTTATTGTGTATATTATATTTATTTTGCATATATATTGTAAAGAAACACATATTACATATTATAGTATTACAATATAGTACATATTTAGAAATATTTACATAAATGTATAAATTTATATTCATATAATATATAATTATATTTAATATATAAGCATAACATATATTTTCCTTAAATATATACATGCATGTGTGTGTGTGTGTGTATCTATATATACTTTATAAACATATACATTACAGTTGCCCAGCACTGGAAATATAATTAACTGTTTTCTATTTTCATATATTTAAAAATGTATTTGTTTTATATAATAACAAAGCAGACTTTTCACTGTTTCTTGGTCTTTCAGCAATCATACTAATATGCTAATTTTGTACTAAAAAAATATTTATTCTAATTATAAATAAAATTTAAATCTAAAATTAGTCATTATCAATTGAAAACAGTTGTCTACTCACCAACTGTCTGACTTTCTCGTTGATTGTTTCATTGATGTCAATATGATGAAGTTTGTAATATCTGCACAACTGTACTGCAACTGAGCTTTTCCCAACAGCAGGGGGCCCAAGAAGACAGATTTTTACTGGCTGAAGAAAATCAAATGCAAAATAAAAGAATATAAGCATGTTTTGTAAAAACTATACTGTTTAAAATTCTCTTTATCTTATAAAAATACTAAAAGCTGTCATGGCCAAAAATAATACAAACAATATTATCTTATTTCAGATGAATCTGATTACACTAGACATGAGCTTACATTGCAAAGAGTTATTGAAACTTACCAACAGTTGTCTTGTCTGTTTGTATTCCTCCACCACTTGAAGTATGTTATCAACTATCCCAGATTCACAATCCCAGCGGAGGTTTAACCTGTCCTTTAAGAAAACAGACTCAGTCCGAAGGTTGACACTGAGATAAAGCAGGTTGGTTTCCTGTGAACATACACAACAATCTAATATATTAGCTTCATATATTATTTTATGACATGGAACAAATTTATGTTCAGCAAAAAACACACTACCGTAATTGCCTTTGTGCCACAGGCATCTTCCTTTGAGACGTTTTCTATTTTTCCAGACCCCAGGGCAGAGGCAATGGCCTAAGGAAACAAACAGCTACATGTTTATTAATGATTGTTAGTACTGTTTTCTCATTGCAAAACTAAGTGTGAGCATTAGATTCAGCATAACGGAATGCAATCATACAGACATAAAGATGTGTGATGATTTATTACTTTCACTATTTCTTCGAAAGTGTCCTTAGAATCATCCACAGCGATGAAATAGTGTGTTTTTGGTTTGTGATCAATGATGTTTTGGACCACTCTAAAAAAGACAAATGATGACAAAATATAGGATGAAACCTAACCAAGAAGTTTCGAAAAAACACCAATCAATCAACATAATAAAAAAAGTCAGAACTGCAATTTTTCAAACCTTGCAAGGTCATGGACGTGAATGGCAGGAATGACATTTGTCCCAGGCCCAAAAATAGGAACCGTGCTAAGATCTCCAAGCCAAGCTGTCTTGAGGAAAGCAAATATGTTTTACTGTAAATGAAATAGCTAATAAGTTAGTTAAGTATCTAAAATAAGTTAGTTAGTAGTTAGGAGAAATGTACCGTTGCATATAATAATGGATCATCTGCAGTGAATAGGTGCCATCAGAATAAGTCTATAAATATCACAATAATCCACAAATAATCAACACAAATTAACATCTGCATAGTTTTAAATTTAAATATCCAAAATCAATATTAACACTTCCTTCCTGTAGAAATATACATCCGATGTTCACTTCTTACATCAAAATTCACAGATACGTTTGTTTGGAACAGTTTTGGGCTGTTTTTGCTTGTATTATGGATAAAGAGATTGCATTTTTGGCTAAAGGCATCTTAATTGTGTATTTGTTTAGTACAAACATGCAGATTTGTCTTCACAAGACATTAACTGATAGAGATGTGTAGATTGCTTGTGATGTTTTCATCAACTGTTTAGACTCTCATTCTGGCGGCACTTATTCCCCGCACAATCCATTTGGTGATCAAATGATCTAATAAATTTCTGCAAATTCAAATTCATCTACATCTTGGATCACCTGATGGTGAGAAATTTACATTTTTGGGTTTATTCCTTAAAATTAAAATTTTAATTCATAAAGACAATTATGCAGCTCTCGTATAAAGTATTTAAGTACTTTGAAGAAGAATTGGAAGATGTTCTCGCCCATGCCGTACTGCAGTCCTGATGTTACAACATAAGTAGTCAGCTTTGACTTTTTCTAAAAAAAACAAAACAAAACACAACGTTTGTTTTATATGTTAACGTTAAGCTATGCTAAGTTTCTTTTATATAATAAATTATATGAAATGTTGTTTGATTATGGATTGATTATTACAGTCTTCCCCAGTTTAAGCACAAGTTTCTCTGTGCTGGTATGCTCCTTAAAGCTTGGATGTGGTCTTCTTCTTTTGTAGTCTTCTTCACTCAAGGGGATGTCAGGATCATCCTTAAAATAAAATCAGAAAATGAAAAAAGAGCATGATGTCTGGTCACCGTAATAGTCTGAGACCACTACTTTTGCATTTCGATTGATAACATTAGCATAATGAGGAATAATGAGAGAAAAACCTCACAGGATCAGCAGGTTTAGTCATTGCCCACGTCATGATCGTTGACAACAGGATGAATATTTTTGGGGACCCAAAATTTTCTATTTCAGAGTGCAGAGCTATGGCAAACACAAGTTTAATACACAGTATGAATAATTTGTTTTGAATAAAGAAACAAATGACAACAAATGAAATGGCATTAAGACTGTGCCCCAGAACCTCAGGAGCCCCTCACTGCAGAACAAAAGATCCACTGGGTGGAGATGGTAGGTTTAGGTATATGTAAGGCGGGAGGAGTTGGATCTAGATTCAACCTTACTCCCTGGATCTTGTGTTCTGCAGTGAGGACCATCTCCAAAACCTAGCAAGCTGCCATTTTTACTCTGCGTTTATTGCACTTGCAAATACAGCCATATATCATATTATCACCTGAAATGGCCCATGTTGCCTCATCTATGATATCATTGTGTTCAGTGAAATTATACACAATAACATCACACTGCATCAGACACTGCAGGAGCTCCTCTCGACTCAGAGACTGAAATATGATGACACAAGATTTAAAAGAGATTGTTTCTTTGTCATTAAATGTGACATTAGTGTATATTATATTATATTATAATACTTTTTAACCTGAAACGCAGTCATGGTCTGCAGGGTATTTTATGATATCGTTTTCTGTTTACTGATTTCTTTTTCTGCGTGGATGCACCACATGACTTTTAGTGTACAAACGTTTTTCAAACATTAATAAAAAAAAGAAAAACAGAAAACTGCTTTAGAATACTGATTATTTCTTATTTTTTACTAAATAATATCCTAATATAAATAAAGTTTTATAAAAAAAATTTTTATGATTTTTTCCTTCATTTTTACGCTTCTGAAATATCAAAATGGCACACCAATAATGCAAAATAAATGATAAACTAACCCAATATTCATCTAAAGCAAAACTTAGTTTTTTTGCTTCTTTTTTCGCAACTGTTCCGACTATTTGAAAGTGCGTGTCTTCTGAAGACAGTTGGTGTTTCTCCTCTTCTTCTTCATCATTAAGCGACTCTCCGACGACACATGAGGACAAGAACTAAACAAAGCAAGATTAAATCACACCGTTTATGATATTAATGCAATTTATGTAACTGACTAGTAGTCGTTATTACCTGGCCGATATATTTGGACGAATATGAGTCGATGTTGTTGAGAAAGACTCGTTTGGTGCGGCTCTCGCTGTGGTAAGCCATGTTTGTTTTTTGGTTGTTATGGAGATCATGCACCCTAATCTCACGACCAACGCTTCTTAAAGAAATGTTTATGCCATTTCTGTTTCTTCCTATTATTTCCTTTGTTACCATTAAAAAAATAAATACATATTATTGGCTCAACTGCGTCCTAAAGTACTCATAGCTAAGTACATATTTTTCAATAAATGTAACCGACATATTAAAAAAAATAAAATAAATCTATTCATAGCCAGGAAACAAGACCCAACTGACTTATTTTAAGCAAACCAAATTTAATGATTGTTAAATATACTCTTAATAATTACTAATTACTTAATAATATGTAATGTGTTAAATAATGCCTCAGTAATGTTGCCATGTTTAGTGCAGCAATTTAAGTGGTGTAATTTTTATTCATTTATTATTTCTCAGAAGGACAAACTTGTATATTCCCTTATACAATTATAAACTTATTTTCTTTACATCCACTCATCCATTAACAAAGCTCCAAGTGTAATTTAAATATGATGGGCAAGATATTCCCAATCAGACACTCCACTTGTACAGGCCTACATCAGTTTGCTTTTATGATGTACATTCAGGATGCTTTTAAAACAGTATTAAAGGAGTAATATATTCACCGAATACGTTCCACAATTTTAGTTCTGTTTATTATTAAACAATTTTGTATAAAACATTTTTCAGACATTTCTTTCACAAACAGCCCGGTTACAGTAATTGACACAAAGCATCCCTTTTTGAATAATATAAACTCTTCATACTTACATTAATTAATCATAAACCCTAAGAGAAAGTAAAAAAATCAGTTAAAAAAAAAACAAAAAAAAAAAAACAATTTAATCAAATTAAATAAAAAAAATTCCAATTAAAAAAGATTTTGAAAGGTATTGATCTTGTAGATATGATTAATGTGTAGTAGGCATAAATTAATCTGCATTAACTTCAAAATTATCAAACTGTGCATATTCAAAAGAGAAAGTTCCTAGTGCAGCCCAGCCATTCTTGGGTTCAAGAACAACAGCGTTTTTCCACAGTGGATAGCCATTCAACATCCCGGTGGCAAAATATCCCTGCAAACCAAAACATGCCCATTTAAGAACAAAGAACAATTTAACAGTTAAAAGGCCCCCATTTAATCTATATGTTACCTTGACTCTAAGGGTTAAGGTATACCATACACCTGCCCTTGTTCCTGACAGCCCTTCAGCAAGAACTCTCTGTCCACCTTTAATGTGAAAAACAAAGTTTAGTCATAATACAAAAAAAAGTTTATTGAGGTATGTACTAAATTAAAACAACATTAAGATTGGAATCAGATAAAAAAAATTAAATAAAAATCATATCGCACACCTATTACATGGTCCAATGGTGAGTAGTTTCAAAGAAACAATGTGGCAGTTTGGGAAAGTTCAGTCAGTTCAAAGTTATTATTAGTAACACAAATTAGCCACGATAAATCAGTGTGACAGATTTCTTGATTTGAAGCAGATCAGTGAGCTAACATAAATGCTCTAGTTATGCACAGTTGTACTGAGCAAAATTGTGCATAAGATTTTTCAAATTTGCACATAATATTTAAACTTAAATGCCTGACTATCATACAATTAAAAACCATTCAGCGACGTAGAATGAGGATTACAAAGTACATATTTTTAAAACTAAGCTGTGATTGCCATCATCTAGGTCAGGTGTCACCAGACTTAGTCCTGGAGGGCCTGCAGAGTTTAGATCCAAAGCAAATTAAACACACCAGGGGTCTGTTCTTCGTACCTCGCTAACTCAGTTATCTGGATTTGATTGTTGTGGATCTGTCCTGATCTTGGATCGTTCGGTTCTTCGAAGCTCATCCAGGACTTGCTGTCATAGCAACAGGTCTGTGAGCTTGAACCTGCTCGGGAGCAGGTTTATTTAATGTAAACAGGATTTAGGCTGCGCTCCTGACGGGTTATGATTGATTGAAATGGAGAGATCACACCTGATTGGTTACAGAGCACGACTGACACGGACTGAGTATCCGTGTACAAGTGTATAAAATAATTACGATATAAAAATATATATATATTAAAAAATATGATATAATTTTATTTATATGTTTATATTATATATCTAAAAAGAATCTATAACTACGAGATTAAAGTCGTAATATTTAGAGAATAAAATCTTTAAAGAATATATCCTCTGCTTTCAAAATCTGGCGGTTTTATAGCAAAATTCAAGCAATAGCTTGCAACATGACATATATACTGTAGCCTGGCATATAGCTGAAATGGCTTTAGTTCAAGCTGTAATGTAAATCATCAGAACATTATTGCGATGGCTGGGTGTCTGACAGGCTACAAATAATAAATATGTATTATACAGCAATCTGATCATTAAAGAGCTTGAACAACACATTACTGTAAGACACAATATAAAACTGAAGCTGAGACTTTGTTTAAAAAGTACTAAAGGGACTAATCTTATAGCTATTGGGTGGCGCACTATAACGAATCAAATGGAAGACATGAAATATTATTTCCAAGCATATGTCCCCACGAATATTACACTCGATATCATTTCTGCTAATAATCCCACATAAATGTCTTTGTGGTGTATTAAAAAGGGTTAAATAAGAGAGCTAGTGCCCCCCAAATGAATGTGGACTGAGTGTGTGAGCTGATGTTAAAAGTTGTCCCTGTTCAGTCTTTTAATAAATATCATATTGTTGATATTAAGCAGTTTCCACAAGTTCTTAGATCTCATCCCAGAAACATGAAACGGCCGCAACAATATTCAAATATGCCTAAATTAAATCTAAATTCAATCTAGTTTTTTTTTTTTTTCGGGTGGCACTAAACGCTGTCGTAGTAATTCATCACAACCCTCCAATAAAAAAAATTAACATCTCTTTTGACCTCTTTTGAGCCAATCGAACGGGGTTGTGATCAGTGTTTCTACTATCGATACATGTCGCCTTTTAAACCAACGCACGGACGCGCAATAATCCTAGACAACTCAATCCAGCTATACTAACCATCAACAGCAGGTGCGGATTAGTGAGCTCATAGTTAGCACGGTGATCTGATCTTAGATGTCTCAATTCATCTTGGATGTATCAAGCGACGTACGAAGAACGGACCCCTGAACCAGCTAATCAATGTCTTCCAAGGAAAACTTCCAGACAGTCAAGTTGGACACCAGCACCTCCAGGATCAAGTTTGGTGACCCCGGTTTAGTTTATGTCTAAGCTTATGTTTAAGCTGTTGTAGTGTCTAAACTGGCAGGTGTATGAATATTTTACCAGTTTGTAATGATATAACCAAGCATGAACAAACTGTTATCAAAGAAATAGAAATGGTTACCTATATCATTTGTCACTTTATAGGTTCCATTTGCATAAATCCAAAAAAAGACACCCTTTGCTTTTCTGACGGATTCTCCACCTTGATCAACTCGGGCCGCCAGGAACACACCTCCAGAGAGGGGAGTTTCAATTAGGACTTCACAGGACACATTGAGGTCTGCCCTAGTTTGCCAAGTAGAGAATTTTGGTTACATGCAATTAATTGTGAGACAAAATGTCCTGTAATACTGCAGTATTGATTAAAACATCTCAGCAAAATGTATGTTCTCCCATTTATTGCTGGCTCAGGAAATATCTCAATACTGAGGACAAACATACCAGTTGTAGTCCCCTATGATGCTGATTGTCTGGTCGGCATCTCTAGCCCAGGTGACTGGCCGTTCGGTGACCACCTGCCGTAAGGTAAAGGCATGCGAGCCATTATCTGTGCCATTTCTGAAGTACTCAAAAACCCCGGTTTGATCAGCAAAATACGGGGCCTCAGAGAATGGAGGGTTATCTGAGAATGAAAAAAAATGTGGTTATGCAGATCAGTTGAGTCTGATTTCCGATAGTTTCCTGTTGACACTAATATCCATTACCAATAGTGAAGTCATCAGAATAATTCTTTGGAAACGGCAGAGATTTAGGGGGCTCTGGGTTAGTGCCTTTTTGTCCAGTGTTGACTGTTGTGATTGTGTAAACCTCATCGACATCTAGTTGTAAAGTGAACGAACCGTTATAGACCTGGAAACATGAAAGTTCCTTTACTGCCTATTCATTCAGCAGAGTGTAGAGACATGAAATACATAGTGAACTACATGAAATATACCTTAATAGGAATGCTCCGCTGAAACAGCGTATCCTTTTTGGTCTCAAAATCCAATTTTGAGTACCACACTTGAAGGTCAGTGAGATGTGCCTAAAAAAAAGATGAAAGCACATGCAAGATAATATTAAGCCTTAAGGTTAAGAAATAAATGGATTGAAATATCATGTACAGACAGAACTGCACTTACAAAAGAACCTTTGAGCTGAAATGTGGCTATCTGAGGGGAGACGTCAAAGTGCGGTAGAGGAGGTCGAATGCATTGAGAGTGATCGTGTGTCTATAAAAAGAGGCAAGGAAAAGCGTTCACAGAGATCAAAATCAATGATTCACTAAAACTTGTGACATTCACAAGACAAGAAAATAACTACACACCCACCATGGTTTCAATAACAATTGTGAGGTTCCCATTACGATCTGTTAAAGCCACATAACTTCCTCCATAGGTGAGATTCCCTACAGTTTCCAGATAAAACCAGCCTGGCTGTGTAAACTGAGTAGTGTGTGCTACAGGAAAAAAAAATGCATTTTATCAACACTCATGAAATAACTTGCCAGGTTTGCTCAACCAATCAAGCATATATGGTTCCATTTACCATATGTAATGCACTCAATGTATTTTCATTGATCAATCTTTATTTCTGAATAGAACCCTAAACTAAACTTATTCATCATTTTAATCAATTCCATCCCTTCCATCTGTTCAATTAATACTGCATCTATACTATTCTAAAAAAATAAAGTAAAATGATGAAAAAAAACAAAGAAAACAATGCCAACTATCCTATACCTTGATGAACATGAAAATAGTAGGGGAATTTAGAAAAATAAAAAAATTGAAAGGTTGACCCCAAAACTGGCCAGACTGTAAGGAGCATGTTACCAGTCATCCATATCGGAGATTCCACTACATAGTGTCCACTCCAGGGCTCATCAGCTGTCATCAGCCCATCTCCGCCAAAGGACAGATTCTTATAGTAACTTGCTATTAAATTCCAGGATATAGTCCTAAAACAAAGCAGTCAAACTCTGAGCACATTAGCATAAGCATGTACATTGCAGAAAACGTGACAGGTGTCTGTAAAGAGCTCACGAGGTCATTCTGCCGTTCACATAGTTCTGGTTTAAAATACGAGCCCAGCATCCGGCACCGATGTCGTCATTGAAGGTGCTGTAATCTTCAGAGGACCAAAGCTTCTTCCCTGTTAACAGTGCTTCCATCACCGTTTTGGTTCCTGGGTAGTGGACACTGTAAAGATTTTAAACTCTCAACTATACTTTAGTTTACACTTAATAGCTCAGCTAGTTGGTCAATTATATGGGTTTTAAGGGCAAAGAAAGCAAAACTGCTCACCCTATCACCTCAACAGCATCATTCAGATATGAATCCTCAAGCATGGCAGCTGCAATGGACCAGTCTCCGTCTGCAGCAATGATGCCGATATTTGTATAACCAGCTTTGTCCAAAGTATCTCTGAGCACCTAGGTAAATGACAGACAGAGACATCTTATTGCCAATTTAGTTAAATTGCTTGGATCGAAGATTACGGAGTTATCTTTTCTTTTTTTTTACCTTAATGTATGCTGGATCGTATTTTTTTTCATTCCATATCTGAAAAAAAAAAAAGTTCAAATAAAGTTTTTCTCTAAAACAACATAATTATTTGCACTGTTAGCTAGAGCATACATACCCCAATATAATCAATGTCAAGGTTATGATGCTGCTTTGCTCCACAGATCCATGTAACAACATAGTCTGCAGTAATATTTGGAAAGATATAAGGCCATTGGGTTCCTAATCCAACCCATCCCGGAAATGCCCAGGGAAGACCTTCAAAATCAAAGCTCTAAATCAAGTCGAATGTCTGTCATCATGTATATTATTTCTGTCTTTTAACATAAAAATAGAAAATGGACTGTGGAACTAACGGATTACCAATCAGCTTGATGTTTGGATTTCTCTTCTTGGCTTCTTTCATTAGCCACCACTCATATCCACGGAAAAAACTGTCTTTATCCTTACTGTGCATGTGAGAGGGTTCTGTGCCATCTACCAAACAAACAGACAGTTAATAACCTTTAGTTACCTGTAGTAACCCAAACATAAAGTTAATACATGTTGTTTCTGTGAAATGTAAATTACTCACACTGGTCACTTTACAACAGTCTGTTTTAGTCTAAAATGTGTTTAATCCTAATAAACATATGTTTACATTATATTTGCTTGTATTTTTCCATTTTAATGTTTTATTTTGCATTAATAAATACCACACTGATATAAAAATGGGTATAATGATTTACTATGACATCTTTTTTCTCTCTCTATGATTTGGCAAACTCTGGAAATATGAGCCTCAGCGATTGTTGGTAATAATTCATATTTGGATGGAGCTCAACTATTTTATGCAGACGGAGGCTACTACCAATGATCCACCACCCAGGAACGGATTATGGCTTGTGTGGGTCCCTGGGCAAAGCGTTTGCGTGGGTCCCTGGGAAAAACCTTCAGAAAACGTTGGCACAACGTTCACAAAACATGCTCCAGCCAAGACGTTCGCGGGCCCCCTGCACACCAAGGGCCCCTGGGCAGCGGCCCCACTGGCCCGTTCCGTAATCCGTCCCTGCCACCACTTAATACATTCAGATACCATGGCAGAGATACTGGCAGACCACCTACTACAATACCACTCAAAGACTTGTGACCTCTAGTAATTTAATCAATGTCAGCATGAACACAGATTAAGACTGTCCAAAATACATATATGGGGGAAATAAATATTTTTAAAAGTTTACTGTAGTTCAATATAAAATGCAATAATATGCAATAATAGCAACATATTCAGTGCATATGAAAGCCCACTCCTATGTCTACTCCTAACCCAAACCATACTGAATCTGCTTTTCTGATCTTTTAATTACTAGGCAAGGTTAACTCAGACTGTGAAAAGCGTTTGACAAACACCACCATTGTTTAGCTGAGCCAAGCAAACAAGAAAATAGTCCATCCGGTAAGAGCTGAAGGAAAAAAAAAGATATCTCTCTCTCTCTCTCTCTCTGTCTCTGTCTCTGTCTCTGTCTCTCTCTCTCTCTCTATATATATATATATATATATATATATATATATATATATATATATAAATCAACAAAATATTC